>JANHFX010025466.1:0-81095 GCA_027560015.1 Chloroceryle amazona
GCAACCTGCTCTAGTGGGGGTGTCCCTGCCATTGGCAGGGGGGTTGGAACTGGATGATCTTGAAGGTCCCTTCCAACTCTGACATTTCTATGATTCTATGAACTGCTATATAGAAGAGAAAGAGCAAAATTGGCAAAGCACCTTCCTTAGTTGCAAAGGGGGTATCAGGGGCTTTAGACTGTATGCTATGAGAAAAGAAGGGGATTCTGGAGGGTACCACTGGTTTTTATGAGAGGGGAAAAAAAAAAATCCAACCTTAGTTTGTTTAACATCATTGCTCTGCATTTCAGAGAAGCAAAGGTGGAAAAATAATCAGATGATTTTTATTCACAGGAAAATGAATATACCCATCCCAGTGCAGGCATGCAGGGCATAAAAATAGAGTTTCACATTGTTTGCTTTTTTCCTGAAAAGGGAGGAAAGGCTACTATTTGACTAGAGAAGTTGGAGAAAGAATCTTAATTCCATGCAAACCTAGTTCAGGTTTTGCATGAAAGGGCTTCTGTTTTCTCATTTTAAGAAAAGAATTGGTCTACAAGAGTGACAGGGGAAGAAGCACAGACTCTGGCGGTACAAGGTGTTTAATAAGAGTGCCCTTGGGCTTATGCTTAAACTAGCACTAGAGCTGATAGAGGCAATTAAAGTATTTCTGCACTGACACAGCAACGATGGCCACAGTGTGCCTCAAAAATCTCTCCGAGCTCTACAACTCCAAGCACCTGGGGAAGAATAACCTCAGGTGCCAGTACAGGTCTCTTCCAACCCTTAACATTCTATGACTGCAGTGAAAGTCAATTCTGAAATCAAATTAGAGCAAAAAATGAGAATTATATATGAGAGAAATAGGTTCAGACTAAAAGTTCTGCTGCTGGAGATACCTGGCTGCAGCAAAACAGGAAAACTCACAGCTAGCTGGTCCTGAACATTCAATAGTCCTCACTTTACTACACTGCTCCTTAAGGGCCATGATAGTACCCTGACCTTGGAAATGATAAAATGAACCATAATTTGTCCAGAGCCAGCACGAAAAGCATTCAATTGCATCATTTTCAACACACTAAATACCTCACCACAGAGATTTCCCACAAAACAGGTCTGTAAACTTAATATTCCCAACTGTGGTATTAGAGTCACTGTGTTAGACAGAGACACACATTCGGTAGATAAGCTGTGGGGAACTCTTCTCTTTATTCACTGTATTTAGATAAAGATTACATTTCATTTCTTTTCCTTATATCACACAGTCTGTACAACTATTCTGAAGAGCATCTTTTAAAGGCCTACTTGAGAAATACAGAGAATTTCCTGGCTTCTCTAGTTTACCCTTGCTATATGTGTGAATACTGTCAAGTGCACAGAATCCCTAACTTTAAGTCGGACATTTTTCCTTTAACCTCAGGCTGACATTACTTTGTGCATAAGTTTTTGAAAAATTAAGCTGACAAGCAGGGTGATTTGCAAATAGCCACGTTTTGTAATGCACTGTGCACGGGATACATCCTGCTCTTGCCAATGAGACCTGTAAAATCCACAGGCAGCAAAGCAGGGTCGGCACGACACGGCTTTGAAATCATGCTCTCCTAAATACACTGATACAAGTTTTTCAGCACAATGACACCAAGGCTCTAAAGCCTGTAGCTAGAGTTCTGGTAGTGGATTAATTTGTTCTGGTGCTGCGTATTTAAGAAATAACTGAAATTTCCCTATATATTATTTTCGATATCCATGCCAGGTGAGTTTCTGGATAGGTCCACATGGAGGATGAAATCCAGCTTTTCTGCCCCATTAATGTAAAGTACCCTAACAAATTAAGAAAGTATAAGGAGCAACACTGAATTCCCGATTCAGCTACAAAGGAAAGCTTGAAGTGTGGCAAATTGGGTTTTCTCCAGATTGTCATCATGCAGACAAAACAGCCACATCACTCTTCACATTCATGCACATCTTTCTTTAACTAGGAAAACATCTGAGAAAATCCTAAACAGAAAAGGCAGCTTGTGACAGATCACCCTAGGAAATGCTGAGATAATTTATTTTAATGGTGTTTTCAAAGAGAAAAGAGCCATAAACTATTTTAAAGGAAGTTACCACTAACTCTCCACCTCCCCAAAGTTGTGAAAAGCTTCCATTGAGTCTTAAATACTCCTTTTCAGCATATAAAGCTGTGAATAAAATCACCACACCTGCTGAGCATTTTTTTCCAAACTAGACAATGCATCATCTGCAAACCTTACACAAGCAACTGTATAAGAGATCCATGAATGGTAATGAAGATGCTTAGTTTAAAGGAAAAGCTTTGGTCTCAATCCTGTATTCAGTTATTGGGTTTGCTCATAAAGAGTTTTACCTAACAGAGCATTGTCAAGTAAACTGGAAGAAATTACTGCAGTTCCTTTACTTAGTTTTTCTTGCAATTCAACAGGTGCCAGATTGATACCCATCATCATGAAAGTGATTGGTAACACTGGCTGGAGGGAGGGCTGAGCATGGACCATGATAGCACTGGCACATTTCTGCCCTATGAACTTCCCATTGCATTTCAGACTCCTGCAGCATCCACTGCTCTCAAGCCATAGTCATAGAACGACAGAATCATGGAATCACCAAGGTTGGAAAAGACCTCCAGGATCATCAAGTCCAACCTTCTACCTAGCACTTCCATGGTCACTAGACCATGCTCTGAGACTCACTTTTCAAATACCTCCAGGGATGGTGACACCACCACCTCCCTGGACAATCCATTCCAATGTTCTTTCAGTAAAGAATTTTTTCCTCGTATCTAATCTGCATTTCCCATGGTGCAACTTGTGGCCATTTCCTCTTCTCCTGTCATGAGTTAGGAGGGAGAAGAGGCCAGCACCCGCATTTCTACAACCTCCTTTTGGGTAGCTGTAGAGAGCAATAACGCCTCCTCTTCTCCAGACTAAACAAACCCAATTCCCTCAGCCTCTCCTTACAGGACATGTTCTCCAATCCCCAAACCCGTCTTGTTGCTCTGATCAAGAAAGAGCCGGTGGCGGCTGCTCTTTAACTCTTGTCCAATGTTAGTAACTCACCAACATGAGCCACAATGAACATCCTCAACTTTAAGTGTATTTACTGGGTTTGTCTCAAAGAAAGGGAGACCAAGCTTAGCCCCAGAGTGAATGGGAATGCTTGGGAGAGCTTCTGGTAAGGGGGGTTGCCATTTGAAACGTGGTGTCAGCTTCACTCCTCCAGACACAATCAGATTTTCTGCCCGTGCCACAGGTACAGAGGAGATGCATGGATTTCAAGATATTTTTCTACCTTGGGCTTCAATTTTTAATGTACTGAATGTTCTCCAAGAGCATTATGTGATTTTATTTTAGAAATCTGATTAAATAAGTAATATCCACAAAAAGTTAGCTCTATGTACATCATATCGTGCATATTTGCCTTGCTGACATTAAGTCAGATGCTCTACACTTCTGCAATGCACCCAGCTGAAGATTTGTAAAACCTGCTGCACAGGTAGATGCAAGTAGATGTGGCACACGTACAGGTCAACAGACATTAATACAGCAACCTCAGCACAAGGTCATCCTTGGGTACTGCTAATGATGCTATAAAAGGCTACCAGCCTGGACAATGACTGTGTGAAGGGTCACAGTGGGAATGAAAATAAATTGGGTTTCTCATTACAAAGACTTACTCATGACCTTCTTACCACGTGGCAACAGCAAAGGGAATGACTTTTGTTCCCTTCACATAAGGTCAAATGCTTGCATTAACAATGCCACCTTATCAGGATGGTGGCTTTGTTCTGAATCAGGATTATCTCCTCAGCTAAGTGTGAAGCACCTCTCAACCAGTATGAGCAGCACACATCTTACAGGGTGTAACACAACACTAATCAGATTGGTATTCAGTTCCTATTTCTTTTTTTTTTTTTCTAATTATGGCATGACAGCTCGACTATGTTGGACATTCAGCAGGAGTTCAGTGGAACAATGGAAGTAATTATGAAAACAAAAATCAAACACAATTAACTAGATTTAACTGCTCTACTATAAAAAGCTTTTCCAACTGCTTCATACATTTCCTTGCATTTGTTACAGTTAATCTTATCCCAGTAATCTTCCATTTGTTTTCAGAGCTACTGAAATGAATATATACAGTTAAAGCTGTTTATACACCAATCCCGAGCCTGGGCTTTGCTGTGTTACTTGAATTAATGTTCTCTAATTCTTTTTGCTTTTCCACACTTGCAGTCACAGAGTCAATGAACAATTTCTACTGTAAAGCTTTTCCCTTGGCTCTGTGTCAATGTAGCATCCGTCCTTTAAGAGTGATTTTTCACAGTTTTTTGCCAGACTCAAAATATAAATAACCTAAAGAAAAAAAAAAAAGCAGTATCTTAGCCAGTATTTTTCTGTTTTAAAATGTTGCTAATGTGGGGTTATAATGTGCTTACTCCTTGACTGTCAGCTTTTTATACGGAAGATTTCTGCTCTTCCAATTATGGAAGTTAATTGTCATGTGACAGATTTTTTTTCTTGTCATATTAGGGAAAAGTTTAGTACCATAAAGGTAGAGTGTGGAATAAACTGAACATGATGAAATAGAAGATGAAATAATTAAATAGTAAATTTCTGATTAAACAGCCCTTCATTATTATATTTCACTTCTGAAGTTCTTAGAACAGAAACAGCATTTTGAAGGCAAATGCCATCTCCTCCCTCATCAACCTCTTCTTCTCCTGCATGGAAGAGGGTGCTCCAGTAACAAATCTCAGGCTCCCTTTGCTCCCAGACTCTGCATTTTCTTGGTATTGGCACTGTAGATCTTTCTTGTGACCCAGACTCTTTAATCCTATGGCACTGTGACTTTAAAGAAGGATTTGGAGTAAACTCAGACTCAGCATCCACCTCAGAAGTTCTGTGAAGCCACTTGAAAGGAACAGATTATAGCAGAGTTTCCAAATGGTACCAAATTTACTCTTTCTCAACTAGTTACAAGAAAATAGTCCTATCTATAAGAGAGAAAATAGCCACTAAGTTGACAGCACAAATGAGTTCTGCCTTGGAACTGTGCTAACTGCTCCAAGGGCACACAGATTGACATCATCTTTTATATCTTCACTCACTATGTGCCATGGCTCAAAGAAAATCCTATTAGTGTCCTATTAATCAAAGTTTTCTAGAAGATTCCAGCACCAGCACAGGAGTAGGGTTCTGCCCGGATGGCAGAATAGTCACAGACAGAGAGAAGAAAATAAATAATAGGCATTCACATTCTTTCTTTGTCGTTTCCACGTGTTCCTTTATATATATGTTTAGATATGAATTTTTAATGTCGTTCCTTTTCCCTTTCAGGATGCTCTTGGGACTCTGCACAGTTCAAAGAACGTGAAACAGAGACTGATTTGGTTTGCATATGGCAGAACTCTAACAAGATATTATATATATATATATATCAAAAACACCTTCAAACTTGAGATCACTGAATTATAAACAGACCTTGGCCAACCAGCAGCAATAACTGTGATAAAGAATCTTTCAGCAGTAAAACAGATCTGCTCTAGAATCACGGTTTACACTCAGACCACAGCAACCACACGGGGAAAAAAAGAATAGTATCTCGTTCAGAAGTAGGGCACTACATGCAACATACCTAACAGCTCTCAAGAATTTGGATGTTAATACTTCGCTTCTCTGCTAAAGTTGCTGCATGTTTTTTCAAAGCACTGTTTACCTTCGTTAGAATCCTTTATGTACAAAGCTGCTCTTAACAAGGAAATTGATTAAAGATTCATGAAAGTTTTGTCCTTGAGAAAACAATGATTGCTTGAAGTGTTCCTCTATGAATCTGTGTCCCTCTGTGAAACAAAGCAAAACCAAAACCAAAACAAAACAAAAGGAACCCTTTATTTTACTGCATAGAGCTCAGACTACAAGTTAGTTTTACATGGGGATTTTAACATGCTTATAGCAGCAACTTAACTGTCAGCTAGAAATAGATGCTGGCATCGTATTTTCAAATTACTCATTAGGAAATACTAGTATTAAATTAAATTAAGAGAGAGAAATAGTCCCAGGTGGCTCTCTTCTCGATCCTGGCAGTGAGGTGGAAGGAGATGAGGAGGAGTGGATGGATCCCGTGGGTCAAAAAGTGGTTTCACAGCTGGTATCCATAAGAGGTGTTTTGCTTATACAGACATGGGATCCTCTCTGAGGATGGAGGGCTGCTAAGGCAACAGGATCCATCTGGTGACAGGAGGATAAGTGTCCTTTCCAACAGGCTGAGGCCAAACTAGTAAGTAAATTTTGAGTAATGAGAAGAGATGAAAACTACCAACAAATGAAAAAGTGGGAGATGGGGCTGGCAAGCAAAGGCTGTGGAGCAGTGTGGACAGGAGATGCCTGTCTGTAGCAGCCAGGTAACAGATATATACAGACTTCTTAAGAATGAACAGCCAAGGAGGAGGAGCTGCCTTATATGAGAGAAGCAGAATGCACAGAGCTTTCCTAGGGATCCATCCCCTCTGCTGGTCACTGGTAAGAAACATCTGGAGTGTTGTGTCCAGGTCTGGGCTCTCCAGTGCAAGGACACAACCAGAGAGGTTGCAGGGCCTTCATCCTTGGAGACATTCAGAACTCAACTGGATGTGGCCCTGAGGAACCTGCTTTAGCTGACCTTGCTTTGAGTAGGGGGTTGAACTAAACAATCTCCAGAGGTCCCTTGCAAACTCAATTCCATGATTACATGCTTATACAATTTTGTACCTAGTCATAAAATATAGAGTGACTATTTAATTTAAAACCTCAAAAATTCCAACTGATATCTACTCCACTACACATGCATAATACTGCATATAAACAATTTTACTAAAACATACAGGGAATCCCAGGTTAAACCTTTAGCTGGTAAAAATCAGTGTAGCCTCACTAAGGCCAATTCAACCTGCATCAAACTGCAAAAAATATGGACTAAGCATCTCATAATTAATGGACAAGAAGTTTAATATGTTATCACCAAAGATCTCACCTCATTATATAATGCTTAAACATTACTTATTTCTATCAGAATCATATAAAAATAAAACACATGATGCCATGAATAGTCTGAGAATCACCGGGAATTTGCTATTTAACTAATCAAGGACACAGCAAATAGGAATAAAGTGTAATATATACAGGGCCATCATCAAAAGCAGAGGAGAAATCCTTCACTATGATCACTGCGTTACTTTACTAAGCACGTTATAGCTTCTCAATAGTTCTTTGATGCTACTCCAGAACATCAAATAGCTCCCTTTTGAGGAAGTTTCCTGATGAAATCCTTGTGTGTCAATGTCTGGTATTTATTTATTCTTCAACATCACACCATCCAGGTGGGCTACTATCCACCTCCCCAGGCTTTCCCAGGGTTGAGTGGCTTCTGTACAAGTTGATGGGAAAGGTGCTTCCCCCCCTCCTCCTCCCCATCCGTGCTCCTTTGTACCTGACATAGAAGCAAAGCTCTTGCAGAATAAATGTGGTGTCAGGCACATTTTTAAGTGGAAAAGGCAGCTGTGGATTTGGGTTATTTCATGTAGGACTGTTCTGGAACACTGGAAAAGGGCTTGATAAACTGGAATTTATGTATACAGAGATCTCACAGCTTCTTACTTGGCTCTGAACAGATTAATGTGGGTATAAGGCAAAAATGGCATGTGAGTTTAATGCAATTACAAAAGGAGCATGAGAGGTGTTATCAAAGCTGAACACAGCCACAGAAACTAGCCTCAAGAGGAGACACTGGCAAAAGCACTTCCCGAAGATTCAAATTTTCCCCGTGTGGAGTTAGCATTTCAATAGAATCATCGAATAGTTTAGGTTGAAGAGACCTCTGGAGGTCATCAAGTCCCCTTCGCTGCACAAAGCGGTTGGAATACTGTTGGATAGCTCTTTACTCTTCATTTAAAAACTAGCATCTGAGGGAGGGTAGTCTGCCTACAGAAAAATGGTAGTGGGCTAGGGGTTTCCGTGTTATTTCCAACAATTGTTGTGATTTTCACCGAGCTTTTCGTTGTTCCTTTGCATGAGAACTTCAGTCTTTGTAATCTCTTACTGGTCTCATTATCATCATCATTGTTCTCTGAAGTTTCTGTAATTCTGCAATTAGATGAAGGTGCAGAAATAATAAATATAAAATATTTAGCAAGTCCCTTGTAAAGAAAATGAATATACTGAGAAGAATGGCCTTATTCAAATGCACATAATTAACACTTCCACTTTAGATTTTATTAGAATTCGTCATTTTCAGGGCACTGGAGAGGTTGCCAGAACTTTTCTAACAAAAGGAAAAGAGGATAATGGTGATGCCAAGGATTGTCAAAGGATGTAGAAGACTGTGCAGTCATGGACACGTCAGATAACACAAGAGTATGCTTTGCACTGGCTGGTGTTTGAGGTAAGACAGTAAAGAGGAAGAACACATCTTACTGTCTCTTCTAACTCCACTGCTACATTCTGGTGACTTTTCAGACAAACTGACTCTTTCTGTGTTGTACTGGCCATCATTAATATAAATCCAAAGCACAAGTAAACTAACCTCTAGAAACTTCAGCAGTGGGTCCTTAGAGACTCAGTCAAGGATGGGTTAGTGTCTCAGAGGAGAATTAAGGTGGAGTTCCTCACTCTCTCGTCTGAGACTGTTGTCAACCAGATGGAAGTACTGCACCAGAATGAGAAAATCAAGTAGGAATGACTGAAAGTCACACTATGACTCCTCACACCTTGACACGTGAGCTTTCTATACTGAAGACTCATTTCTGCAACACTTCAGCATGTTAGATCTTAATAGTTTAAAACCAAAAGATCCTTAACTATATCTTTATAGACCAAACACGCATATATAAACATAATTTTAACCGACGCCAAAGCAAAAATAATACAATTGGAAAAGAGTTGAAAGAAAAGATAGCCTAACCAATGGAGCTACAGTTAAAATAACCCTCTGTGTATCAAACCTGCTTAATAACTTAGCTCCCTGGCTTCTTCCAGATCTATAATCTGCGATTCCATCCAGATCAACGGTGCTCAGACATCCCTTGGCTCCTGGGTTTTCTTCCAGGACAAGTCATCTAAGTCTGCCTGACACAGATGAGGGGAAGATCTGCAGAAGACTCACTACAGGGACCATTCCTACAGACAGCACGGATGAGATCGCTCCCTGTGTGTTATAACAATCTCCCAGCACTGCCTCAGCAGGTTTGCTGCCTTCAGGCACGGCCATCATGCAATGCCTCATGAAATACATCCCATACCCTTGTATCATGTCATGACTTGGGTGAACCGCAGCAGTTTTTCTGAATCGTGTAAAGAAAGAAAAATAACAATGTCTTGGGAGCTAAACAAAGCCCATTATGTAACACAGATGCAGCCAGACTGCTCTACTGTGCACCAGACCTGGTGCTGGGAATGATGGGCATTCTCCACCTCTTGGCCTGCAGATGGGGGTGCTCTCCTGAGGCAATGCCTTTGACAGGATAAATGTCATTGCTGTAACATCTGTGTTATCTACAGACAATCTGCCCTGTTCTCCTATCATAAGTGTTCTCTTTTATCATAACCGGATGGGTCACCACATGCAGAAGTTTAGGGCCGTTTGGAATATTTAGGGCCATGGAAAGTGCAGGTACACAGCAGGTATCACGATCATAAACTAAGGGGGTCGATTCAGTTATACCAGTACGCAGACTGGGATCACGATACTGACCTAAAGGCCAATGTTTCACCAACAACATAAAATACACTTCAGTACCTACCACAACAAACAGCAACAATCACTCCATATCACTGCACTTTATACAGAAGAATTTTCTTAGTTGCTCATGAGGAACAGTCAGAGAGACAGAATAAAAACACAACAATTGTGAAAACGATTCTAGCACACTTCTAAAAATAAAACTTTCAAGAACTTTGTAGTTGTTGTCGCTAGGAGATACAAAAAATTAGGACGTAACAATGCAGTTATTTGAAGGGCGACAAAAGTAGTCCATGCTATTAACAAAAATGTACCAGATTATTATTAGCTATAGTGATTCACGGACTGGTTGATTTTGACACTAAATTACATAACATTGTTTTTTGAAGATTCACCCATAGCTCTGAGGATCACATGTTGATAGGCCAGATTTGTTTACTGCCACGATTGTATCAACTACTTTTTCAACTGATGAAAAGATTAATAAAAAGGCTGAGAAGGGCTTGGGTGTCTTTTCTTAAAATGTATTTATTTTTGCTGAGGAATAGAACTATAGATCAGTAATATAATAGTATAATAGTATGTAATAAAATAGAATGATAGATAAATTAAATACTTGCTGTGATTACACGTTATTGAATAGAGAAGGTAAATTCTCTACTTCCAATACAGCACTGAAACAGCATTAAAGATATTTGAAAATTTAGAGAAGATGCTCAAAACAAATGTTTTGCCCTTTGACAGTATGGCACCAGCTGCAGTTCCTAACACTAACGGTAACTTTGGGATTCACAAGGTAATAGGAAATAAAGAGTATTTTCTTCCACCACGAATTGCTGGGAAAAAAAATTCCATTGCTTGTTTTTTTACAAGCAACTTATAATTTGGTCACGGAAGGTGGAAAGCTTTTAATTACTTTTCCTTATTTGTGAAAAAAGTTTGAAAACTGTAAGACTTCTACTGTCTGCCTCATTTTATGGAAAAGTCAAGGCACGCTTGTAGCGACAGTCGTTAGAAGGAAGTTAAATGTATTGCAGTTCTGAGCGGTGGCTCTGGTCCATGGGGTGAAGACAGCTCACATGCATGTTCTGAGGGTGTTAGGAAGGACAAAGCTGGAGGTGAGAGACAGACCCATAAGGTGACGCAGGTGATTTATCTCTCTTCTATAAAACCCTAAAAATGCCTTGTACAGCAGTAAGAACAGCATGGTCTTACATCTGCTGCTGTTTAGACATGGCTTGGTAATTCCAAGGTAAATCGTGACCTAAGTGGCTGATTTTTTTCACCGTAACATCCTTTCTTACCTAACCTAAAATATACTCTGTGAATGTAGGAAAAAAAGGTGAAGGAGTTCTCTTCAGTAGTAAGCATCAGCTCTAAAGTGCATACCACTGACTTCACATTTAAATGGCACCAAGCAAAACCATCATTCGATTCCCCTTCTCTAAAAGGAGATAATTTTTTTAAAGAAAATACATTTAATCCTGAAGAGCTTCCACTTGATAAAATGATAAATACAGATATTGGTGGCTTGCATTTTGTGAAGTTTACGTACTCTTCTAGCATTGTGTAAGAAAACAGTAATGTTTTGCATTTGAAAACCTGCGACATATTCATTTCTAGCTCACATACAGTAGCTAGAAGAATATTTTACTTTTTAAAGAGACTTGAATGGATTAAAGAAGCCTGTTAATATTGATTACTACAGCTGACCTTAAAATTACATTTCATCTCTACAGGTAAAGACTTTTACAAACTGATTTTGAAAGAGAGAGACAGTTAAATATATTGCAAGTGACAATAAGTACCATTTTAAATAGGAAATTGAAATTTTAGATAATTGGACAGTAGGGCTGAAGACTATAAAAATGTATAGTTGAGTGAAAAATATGCTAGAGAAAAATGGTATTACTCTAAAATACCCCTTAAACTATTGGTAATGTGTCTTATTTCTGCCTAAGTGGCCATTTTAACAACAAGCATTAGCAGCCTGACAACCTCAGGTATCTCAGAATCGAAAAATGAGGTCCCACCAACTGGGGGAGGGGAAGAAAGGACTGTTGTTCTCATTTTGTTAAATAGCATCTTCTGGTTGGAAAGCTTGAAAAGTTCATCTCAAATTATACTTGCGACTATGAAAAGCTGGAACTTTTCCTTTTTTTTTTTTTAAATGAAAGCTGAACTTGTATCAGAACTTCAAGAACTGCACTTGCCATAAAATGCCACCTCCACACGGTTCCCGAGGAAATCGCAGGGGTTAGCACCGCAGTTGCAGGCATTACTGAACATGCACGGGGTCTATTAGAAGAGACTTCAAACCACTGCTGGATATTGATCACAAATTCAGGCTGTTATCACACAGCTCTTGACATTTCTGAGTGCAATTCGGGCAGATACACATCATCTGGGTCTGCTACGCTTCACTGTCTTCCACCATGTGACAAACTGCTTAGAAACTTTGAACAAACAGATGCCTGGAGGAATCGTGTCTGATCGAGGTAGATGTCCTTGAATATTTTAGCTGTTGACAAGACCCTACCAAGTATTCACAAGAACCCACGTTAGGATCTTTTCAAATTAATGCTGGAAACTAGAAAGTAAAGCAGAACTTTATAGGTTGGACCATGTCTATTTAGTGTCTAAAAACACTTCAGAAGAAGTAATGCTGAATGTGCAATACATCTTGACGTATTTTTGTCATCTTCAAAGCTACATTCGGTAATATGATCAAACACTGTACGTGTCATTCTTCTAATACTTACACAGTGATGCTGGCAAATAACTACACAAAACAGTTCAGGAGCAAAACTGGTCTTTGCACAGAAATGATAGCAGAATTTTACCAGGCCTTAAACATTGTGAAACACCAAAATAGTTATTTAGGAGAAGATAATTTTACTACTTGTCATACTAAAATATTTAAGCAGTATTAAGGGGGGAGGGAGGGAGCTTTCCTCAGCCTCCATTTGAAGATCTCAGCTATTTTTTTATCATTTCTAACATTCCCGTAATGTACTCTGATATTAAGACACCAGGATCTCTAAATTAAATGTCACAATATTTACATGCCTTTGGGAATCCTTGGGTCTTTAAAATAAAAAGTCTAAGCACTTAAGGAAAACAGAGTTTAATAGTTCCACAGCAAGACAACGATTAGAAGATGCATCCAAAAAGCCTAGCTCCAGTGAAAATACCTCATCTAAGCAATACCTCAGTCCTCATTAATATTTTACCACAGTAGCTCAATTATATTGTCTAAGTGCCACTAACAAAGATTAACAAATCAGATCTACACATCTTATGTTTTTCGTTGTTTGGTGTTTTTTTTCATAATGACATGCTGGATTTTCTGTCTAGGTTTTAATGCCATCTGTGAGATTAAGAGATTTTGGATAAGTCCATCTAAAATTGCTTCACTGTGTGAGTAATATGAAAGACTTGGAGGCGTAAAAATTCCAAACTTTATGGGGAAAAAAGTTCAATCAGCATGCTAATAACAGTCACATTATCAACTGAAACCCTACAACTACCATGATGTATGTCCCAGAAATTCAATCTCCATTCCTTTTGGTGAATCAACATGGCAAAAAGCAGGGAACTCTGGAAGTACTTTCAGCTCCAACTGAGAAAGAAGCCAATGAGCAAGTTTAATTCTGAGGAGAAATACCTTCATCCCTTTTGGTACCACGTCCCCAAGCATTCCTGCTTACTCCAGCCTGAGATACATGACTGAGGAGTCTAAGAGGACACAAAGTGGATGGCCATAGGATGAAACAAAAGCAGAAGATGCATTCCAGAGTGTATGCTAAAGGATGCTACGGCTGCTCAGCTGCTGGGACAAGACTGGAACTAGGGGACTGTAAAAACCCTGAATGAATGCAGCCTGTGTATCGGGTCCTCGGCACCAACTATTTCTCTCTACAAATCCACTCCTGCCGGGCCTCAGTATTTGCTAACATGGACAAAGCTGTACCACATCAAGCTGCGAAAAAAAATGAAGCCACGGAAATGTGAAGTGCAAAAAACCCAGTTTCATACAGCTCTGCTAATGAGGAACAATTCACAGACTGTGGCGCTGTCAGGAAAATCAACGGCTGTGATCAAATGCAAGTTTTTTCTTCATCTAAAAATTAGGCTATGAAAGAATTCCTTTTTTATCATCCCATTCATAACCTGTCTTACACCGACGACGCATAAGAGCTCAGCTAATTAGGTACTTGATAAAGGTAGCTTATTTGGGGCATTTTCCTGCTTTTGCACTTACAGTGGCAAAGGAGGTAAAGATAAATTACTTATTTAACATCAACACTTTTTTTCCCCCTCATATCTACAATTCTAAGCAGTTATTTCCTCAAAGTTGGCAATGAAATGAATTAGATGTATTCTAACTCTCAGTGCTTCTAAGAAATTTTTTAACTAAGACAGAGTGAAATTACACACCCTGATGTTGTAGTTCTAAACGCTTCCAAGAAAATAAATGAGTTCCAACTAAATGGGTGCTCCATTTCAAAGTCAGCTATATCATTCCATAAAGTGCTTGCATTTTTCAGCCACGCACACTGAAGAGCTGCAATGCCACCGTCAGACAGCAGATGTCACATGGCTTAGCAAGATGACTACAGGAGAAGAATCCTCCCTGATGCCTCAAGGAAAGGGGAGAGGCGAGGGAGAATGAATTCATCTCTCTGCCAACGGTAGGCAATAAAAAGTAATGACACACACTTCCAGTTGCAGAAAAACATACAGTAGCCAGGCAGTGGAAAAAAAATGTCCCTCTGAATCCTAGGAGTGAGTGGCTGGCTTATCCATACAGCACAAATAACCTAATACTGTGCAAACAAAAACTCACTTGCAGTCAAAATGGCACGATTTCTACATTTTTCCTCCTCACGGTGCAGATGCTTCTTGCATAATTATGCCTGTGGGCTTTACCATGGGAGGATCGTGTCTGATAAGTGGTGTGCAAATGCTGGAAGTCCTTGCCCCTGCAGACCTTATGATCTAAAATTATCGCGCAAGAAAATGTTCTGATCTTCCATAGTACAGAGAGTGTGGCAAGTAAAACTGATGTACTTGGTCTATAATCAGACTACGTCTAAAACGTGAGTTGAAAAATGGATTGCGCAGACCAGGTCCACCAGCTTAACTGGAAGTTATTCCTCCTTAAAAGTATTATTAACACAGAACCCTCGATGCCGTGATCAGATCCTCACCCGGCTCAATCCCCAAAAGAATCTACAAGCTCAGGCTGTCCTGTCTCAGATACCAATGCATTCTTCAGCAGCACAGTGAACATTCTACAGAGTGAAAAATTAACAACTGAGAAGACACCTTGTCTTAATTCTCCTTTCCTTTTCTGCATCTTTAGTTACTTATGACCATTTGGGGATGAATTTTTTTAGGACGTTCTCAGTGTCTAACTTGAAGACCAGCTACATTTTTTTTTCCTCTCAAACATTTTAAAAGATAGGAAGGGTTTAAGGCTCTTTTCAAAAGTCTCTTTTGCAGTCCTATGATCTGGTATGTGCCCAGTATTTAGTGCTGAATTACAGCTCTGGGAAATAAATGAAACACCATTTCAAAAAGAAATTACCATTTTCACAGCAGTTTACAGATGTATTGAGGGATAAATTCCAGCTTTAATGAGCTGGTCAAAGTCCACGGCAGACAGGAAGCTCCAACACTATTCTATACTTGCGGTCCAAAAAAAAATTAAAAGGGGGAAAAAAAGAAAATAAGGAAAAAGAAAATTAAACCAGCTCTGCATGATGTTACTCCAAAAGCACAAGAAACGTGTTCTTTCTGTGCCAGGGGATGGACAGGGCTACAGAATAGACATCCTCTATCCTAAGGATCATGGAGGTCTGACCTTTTCTTGTCCATCCCTACTCAGTGTTACGTAAGAAGCCAGTGCAGACGGAGATTTCACCTGCCTACTCCTATGCTTTTCTCTGACAATGAATACTAGTAAGATATTTGAAATTCATATTACAATCATAATCAGATTTATGTGGGTTGATTTAAGGTAACACCGGTCACATTATGCATATGAACACAAGCAATGTGTGAAGTGTAGCATGTTTATGTGCATGAAGAATTTACAGAACTAATACAAACCATTTGGGATTTAAATTTTTCTTTTACAGACAAGGAAGCAGATGATCCTCTTCATGAGTTACGGAGCTGACTGCCACAATCTAGGTCTTAGGAAAATACACACATAAATTACCTTACCTGGTTAAAAGTCTCGTGTTTTTAGGACACAGAAACAGAGCTGTGATGTGGGACTGTGGACACAGAAAGAAGTGAAGTCCCTTACGGGACCTATGTACAGTCCTAAACACTCAAGCGAACATACTTTTCCTGAGAGAGCATCACACTTTGCTCTGCAGAGAATTACAGAAAGAGAGATTACCGCCTGAATTGGTGGTTTGCAAATAAAACACTACCATAAGGATAGCACTGACTTTACAATCTGCTGCCAAGTCAAAAAGACCATCACTGCAATGTCCACACATTGCTAAAACCCACTGCTTTCCTTGGTAACTGGCCCCTGCAAATCAAGAGACATCTTCACATGCTCAGTTCATGCTTTTCCACCACTTACACTCAACTCTGACACTATGATTATTGGTTTAGATCCCCATAATTCTCACATTTAGACAGCATGAAAATGTTATTTGAACCAGTGGGTGCATCATTCACCTTCAAATCCTTCACGGACAGAAAGCAATAGCTGAGAGATACCCCACTGCGTTTTAGGAAGGTAGTAGAAAAACTGAAATCCAAAATAAAGAAATAGAAGAAAGATGAAAACCCAGATTCAAATTATGTAAGACAGACTATTGAAGACAGTCTTCTTGCGTCAGTCTTTAACAGTAGAATTAGTTGTTTTCTAGACACCCAGCCCCCTGAGCTGGAAGACAGGGAGAAGGAGCAGAATGAGACCTTCGCAATCCAAGAGGGAATAGTCAGCTATGTTCCCAAGAGGGAATACTCACCTTAAACACACACAGGTCTACAGGGCCAGATTGGGCACCTCAAAACAAGAAAGACATCGAGGTGCTGGGAGCAGGTCCAGAGGAGAGCAACAAAGCTTCTGAAGGGCCTGGAGAACAAGGCTTACAAGGAGCAGCTGAGGGAGCTGGGGCTGTTTAGTGTGAAGAAAAGGAGCTGAGGGGAGACCTTACTGCTCTCTACAGCTGCCTGAAAGGAGGTTGTAGAAACAGAGGTGCTGGACCATATTCACATGCACCTAGTGATAGAACAAGAGGGAATGGCCTCAAGCTGCACCAGGGGAGGTTTAAACTGGACATTAAGAAGCTATTTAACTGAAAGGGTTGTCAGGCACTGGAAGAGGCTGCCCAGGGAGGTGCTGAGTCACCATCCCTGGAGGTGCTGAAAAGCCTTCAGCTGTGGTGCTTGGGGATATGGCTTAGTGGTGGACTTGGTAGGGCAGGGTTAATGGTTGGACTCAGTGATGGTAAAGGTCTTTTCAAACCTTGATAATTTTATCATTTATCAAATCCCTAAAATACGATTCCTTAAAAAAGGCCTATTCATTCTGTCACTCTTTGGCTTTACAAAAACAAGAAGTGGCAGTTGTAATTTAGGTGCAAAGCAAACCGTGTTTTCAAAGGTTGCAACCTAGAGGCAAATACAGCCCAAAGACCCAAATGAATTTATTTCTTTTTAATCTGCTTTTCCATTGTGGGCTACCTACCTTTTAATAAATCGACTTTTATGAGGACTCGACAAAACAAAACTGGACAGGGTGCCAAATAATCTCAGCTTGGCTCCTTTTTCCATGAAAGGTTGGACCAGATGATCTTTTGAGATCCATTCTAGTCTGCACTGTTCTATGATTCTATGAACAAACCCACCTATTTTATATTAAATACCACAAGGTCTAGATTTAGAGACTCTCAGAGAAGTTGTGTGTACTCAGTACTTTTGTAAAACAAGGTCTTACAGTGTCTCAAACTCTGAATTAAAATTAATACTGCTAGAATTAGCAACTAGCTTCCAATATGTAGGCTTCAAGAAGTTATGACCTAATTTATAATGCAAAAATATGTCCCAGAAGGGAAAGGTCATATCAGCGAGCCACTCCTCCTCTCAGTAATAAGATAACAGGGCGTGTAGAAGCATTAAAAATATCTTTTACCATTTTATTTTAATTTTTCTTTGGGTTTTTTTTTTTACACACCACTTCCCATCATCTCTGCATTTTCTGGAATATCCCAAAAATTTGAGAAGGGAAATGGAAAAACTTTCCCCTTCCTGAGCTCCAATAAAAGAAAGGTTATTTCAGCACCTGCTAGCTGTGATCTTAGCACTAGACAAGCAAACGTTAATCATAATATACAACATTCTGTAAAGGGGAAAGAGACATCAGCTACTATCATTCACATATGTTAACAAGAAACAATATAAAAAGGAACATAAATTTAAATTATTTCTCCCCTTTTTTTTAATCTAAGCAGCAATTCAATTTATTTCACTTCACCATCATAAATTCTTTAGGAAAACAATCAACCAGCTAACACAAACCGACCAAAGAAACGGAACACCCACAACCCCACCAAAAAGCCCAAACCAAAAAAAATCACATCACTGTAGATGACTGAGCTGTGCACTCACAAAAGATGTGCTGTTATTGTGGAATAGGTATTACAACTCACACTTCTGGCGCCGTTAATTCCTCTTAGGAAAATAAACAAACATCATCCAACCTCTTTACAAGAAAAAATTATTTTTTCCATCTAATACATTATCTGCTCTGCTTATTATGTATGTAATACACACTCTTCCTCTGTCTCTCAGCCCATTTAATTACAATATAAGCTAATGAAGTCAGTATCTTCTAGCTTTTTCTTAGTTCATTTTTACAAGGAGAATAAAGGTCCCATTTTTCAGGCGAAGATTCCAATTAATAAATGGTCAGAGAGACAAACACAGAAAGCATGACACAGTAATTTCTTTAAGTGCAGTGCTTGCCATAAGGCAACACGGACTTGTCAATTCAGTGGATGCTCTCCACAATTAACAAAGTTATTGTCTAATGTAGTATTTTCTATGAGGGGAGAAGGGGAATGCTGTAGTGACTCCTCAGCTGAGATAGAACAATCCAGAGCAAATACCTACAGCTTTTATGATGTACCTCTTCTCAAGGACTAGAGAATTCAAAGAGATTATGGAATTCACTTGTACTCTAGCAAAGGATGTTGTTGTACTCCAACAATCAATTAAATGTGTAGAGATTTGTAATAGGACTAGTTTGAATGAAGTATGAAAGTATGTATGGTGTGTGAAATGTGTTGTGAAAGCACCAAAAGAAACAGTCTAAAAAGGAATAAAAGATGTCACGTGTTGATGAGCACCCTGAAATACATCAGTTATCAACTGTACTTCTGCATGCAGTTTCTCAAGAAGTCTGGTTTTGTAAAATAAAGGACAAAATCAAATTAAGAGAAGGTGACAGGAAGATAAAGAACAGGATTAGAGCTATAAACTACCCAGGCAAGGTGGCAGAAGGACAGTGAGGAAATCAGCAGTGTTGCCTACTGACTTAGAGAGATAGCACAAAATGAAAAGGCTAAGATTGCAATCACTGTCAACTCCTAAAGAGTACAAAAGGTACAGTCAAAAACCACCATGTGATCAACAATCAAGAAAAAAACAGCAGATATAATGAAAACTTAATAGATGGCATCATTTACTCTGTCTGTCACTGTAAGTAGTCCTAGCCCTATCACCTGGCCACACATCTTGGTGCTTCTGGATATGCAAGAATGAAATCAGTGAAAGAATGAGTGTAAGATAGAAACATATTTTTTATGAAAGTAGAATCACCTTCCCCTTATAGGTCTTCTGCATCAAATCTTATTACAGCCATTGAAGAAACTACGACCACTTGTGGCTGCAGAGCAGGGCACTGAAGAAGTCACAGAATGCTTAGCTCACAGCAATGGGCTTAGTGCTGCCCCTTGATGCACAAGCCAGCGTGCGTGGGGATGGGGAGCCGTATGATCCCACTCACAAGGGCATGCTTACTGCATAGTCTCACGTGAGAACATAAGCCACGTGATCGAATCACTATCCCTAAGCATCTTACATGAGGAGATTTTAATAATCAGGGAAATCTGTTCATAAGCAGGAGAAAGACCTACGTGTCACTCATGTATAAACAGCCTTGTCATGTGAGTCTTCTCTTGCTGTCTTCTATAAAATGAGCCACAGGGAAAGGATTAAGCAATTCAATATCCTAGAGCAACCATCATCTCTACTGTTATTACTGGTACTAATGCAGTAATGAATGCCTTTTCTTACACGTGGCCCTTTGCACTAGTAGAGCCCCACACGTGAACTCCAAAACCAGGCAGAGTCCTTCTTCCAGTGGCAACAGGCTGAAACCTGTGATGCATGCAGACCCAAGTCCTGCCCCTGCTGTCACTGTCATGGTGAACAGCAAGACTGACAACCATGAAGCAGCCACGGATTTGTTACAGTTCAGTCCCTGGTTAACAGCAATCTGGGAAACACTGCTGCTCATTCTTCCAGTTCATACCCTCCACAGAAAGAACCATGCTTACAAACATAACACCACGCACACATTCGATACTAATATTTAACTTTTTCCTGCCCTAAACAGCTAGAGCAAATCTATGAATTCTCTGTTGCCTTTGATAGAATGGTAACGATCCTTAAGGAAACAGTAATTCTGGCCCCAAAGAGCTTGAAAGGTTAAAGAAAACAAATGGAGTCAATTTTTCCTTATCTGAATTTTGTAGTACACAAAACAGTGAACGTGTTGATAAATAAAGCATGTTATTCTATAAGGAGCCTTATACACTGTAAATACACAATGCATAGCTAGAGCTTTAACAGCATGCACATTAAGCATTACAGTTGGAAGTTTTTACTCGATAAATCACAGTTCCACCACTCTGCCCCTTTAAAGACAGGTTTTTTCCCTTTGAAAAGTATTACAAGGTAGGAGAAGGCAACATTTCATTAACATGCAAGCATCAAAAATAACAACACTGAGCCAACAGTCATGGTTTGCAACACAGATATTTTTATTTTATTTAAAGAAAGAAAAAAAAAAAAGTTGGACAGGAAAAAAGAGCCTTAAGAGAAAAGAAGCAGACTATGTTTGCTCTAATGGGAGGTGAAGAAAGAACAAAGGAACTTCTGACCTCAGGCACAGCCAAAAATAAAAGGAGTAATGTGGCTTCTTCCCTCACACAGTTGCTGACTCTGTATTCACTTATTCCCATTACATATCATTCAGATATGCAAAGGAGTCAGTAATTTCTTCAGGGGAGATTTTTGCCATGTTATTTATTAGCTAGGAAATATTTCCTGACACATGCTGAATTTTTGACAGACTTGCTCAGTTTTGACTCAGCCTTTTGATAATTACACAGTAACAGTGCCTGTGAATACAAGTAATTTCTATTTGCTTCTTATGCTGTGATTACTCCAGAGTTCTCCTGATAGCATTTACTGAGCCATTTCAAATACTATTCATTTTTTAAAACTTCTACCTATTCATACTTCTTGGGGTTTTTAAGCCTGTTTGTTTGTTTTGTCTTTATCTCAAATAATGGTTGGATTTTTAACGACCATGAAATGGCTGGGTAGTGATTAATGCTCCTGCATAAATCCTTGGTCAGCAGGAATTGTCTGTGTTTCTTCACACATTATACCTCACATCTTAATACACCTCTGTCCAGCCTTCAATATCCTCTGCTACTTCACTGCACAACAGACACAAACGGCTCCTAAGGTGATGGGGCTTTTTGTATCATTGCTGGTGAGCACCTAACTTGAGACATCCTCATGGGAGGCCCTGCTTCCATGAAGTAGAATTGAATATTCCATGAAAATCAAGCCCCTTTTCAGGCTCCCCAGCAGGAATGACTTTGGATGTGGAGAGTAAAGCACATACTGGATGAAAAATGGTGATTTCATTATGTTGCAGTGTAGTGTTAGTTCTTTTAAGGGTCAAAGACAGCTTTCTGTTTCTAAATTAGCTAGTTTAGGTCAGCCTGGACATGACACTATTTTGATATCTTTTATGCCTCTTCCAAACCTGCTTATCTCCTAGCCTGAAATACTAGAGTCACGATCTTAAGTAGCTTTTCACAGTTGCTCAACGTCCCAGTAACACCTGGCAGTTTTGTGGACTAGCAGATTGTCTTTTCCCACTTGTGCCAGACATCACCAGTTGGTGGGTCCTCCAATCTGCTGTATTTAGTAAAGGAAACAAGAACCCCGAGCGCTGCAGGGTGAGGTGGGTCTCTGTCAAGTGCCCAGAACACCACTGTCAGAGGAGACACTGCCTACTTGCTACCTGGGATTGAAGCCATTCTACCATCCTTAGTAAACTTGACATGGGCCCCCCGTTTTCATAGGAAGGATGAGGTGTACCACACAGGCTACTCAGCACACAACCTTCCACAATAGTCTGACACAGTGAAGCTGAATCCATTTCAGATGTTTGCTTTTAAGGACACTTTACTCCGAATCTGAAATTGACTGCCTATGAGGCTTCCCAAGATAGATGAGCCTCATATGAAACTGTTTAACAACTGATCTGATTAGGACTGTATTTTATGTATCTCAGCTACAGCTCATATTATATAAACTCCAAACTTTCGCACGGGTTCATTGCCTAGCATGGCACCAAGTTTATCTCTAGCAAAACACTATGGTAGGTAAGCTAGGAGTGCGCAGCTCTAGATGAGGTGTAGTTAAACTCACGTGCCCAATGGGATAAAACCAACTGCAACAAAATTAGAGCTCTGCACAAAGCAAAATACTTTCATCACTGATAACAGATGATGCCTGCTGGCACCTGTGACATACTTTGCCACTAAACTTGAACTGTGGTCATGAAATGTTGAGCCTAAGCCCTTTCCTTCATCCCTTTGAGTCTGTAAGTTGTTTATCTTTTTTGATCTCTGCTTGCTTTCTTTTGCATAAGAATCTATTTTACCGGAGAGCATCATTCATATAGGCATTAAAACACAACAGAAGAGTCCACGTTTCTTTTCAAAGCACCACTGAGAAAGCAGCATAAAAACTCAAAGGAAAACCAAGTACTCTAACAAGCAGTTCGGTAATTTAAAGGTTAGAAAATGACTGAAAAAAGTTGTGAACACCTGGTCATTTGCTTGAGAACAACCTTGAAACCAGCTTTTTCTTTGCCTTTTTCTTTTCTTTTTGACATAATCATATGTTTTAGCATCTCCTAACTCCTGTGGTGCAGTAGAAGTAAACAGAGGTGAGAGAGCAGAAAGGGAAAACAGAGAAGGAACTGAAAAGAGGTAGGACACTGAAAGTGGCTAGAATCTCTAGCCCTTTGCGAGCACTTCCACTTAGGCTCAGAGACTGAGGGGCATGGACACCCAAGGCCTGACACATAAGCACTGCAGCTAGCTAGAGCGCTGACAGAGTGACTTCTCAAACAGGCAGTTTTCTGTGATCTCCCAGCAAATAAGAGATCATTATCAAAGGCAGCTGAGCTCGCTGGGAAGCAGCAGCACTGACAGACCAGAGCCGTAACGATGCCATTCTAGCTGCCTCCACTGCCACAGGCATAGCTGCACTACGCAGTGGAAGAATACACTGGAACAGACCAGTGCATTTGCTCCTCTTACACAGCAAATTAAAGGATTATTATCTACTTCTCGTATCAGTGGAGAGATCTCTTGCAACAGTGGCACATAGTGGACTTCTTTAAGGTTATAGAAATTACACAACAATACCTCCCAGTGTTTAGTGTTGGTAAGCTCGGTCCAGCGGTCTGTTCACTGTGTCTGCCCACAATCCATCCACACGTAGCACCTGCATTTCTTATTCAACCTACACTTCTGGCCAGCCTAAGCAACTGAAGAAATTCCATACTGTCTCACAGTACCTGTGCTGATGTACAGCACTGTATGGTCTTTATGTAAGATGGTCATATGGTAACAATTTCAAAGACTTAAAATCGTGTTGCAGTGTGGCAAGGGTCTTAACTTGTGGAAATTCAGGACATTCACATCTAACACTATCACAGTTACATGTTGGAGCCTTAACTTGCAAGATGGACATTTTTAGAAAGCTGGCAGCACCGTGTTTGTTATGGACATTAAAACAGCTCCAGCTGTACCGTGGAATTCCATACAGCTATTTTTAATTTATTGCAAATTCTTCATTAGGTAGTGGGAAGAGAAATGGGTAGCACAGTGTCAGGGTTTAGGGTCAGGGTGGCCCCTTAGACCTGTAACAGCTGCGCTCTGTTAACCCCCCCTCCCTCCCCAAAGGGGAAGAGGAAGGGAATAAGGGAGAGAGACTCAGCCAGTAGAAGTGGAACAGCTTGAATGAAAATGAAAATAATAATAAAACTAGAATGTTTACAAATATATACAAAATATACAAAACCAGTGTGGAACCCAACCCCCGATGGTAATTACGTCACTGTCACCACTGGTGCTGTGGAGCAGGCACTGGGGCAGTCCCAGCCTGGGCCCCGCAGCAGGTGGGAGCTGGATTCTGGTACCAGGTTCAGGAACACACTGACTGGGATCAAAGGCAGAAGGGACAGAGTCCTCCCGGGATGCTGAGAGGAAGGAACTGAAAGAGGACCCGAACTAAGCTGCGCAAAGCTGGCAAAGCGGGACAAGAGGGGAGAGGAGCCCAGGAGCCTCCAGAAAGAGAGTGGGCAGCAAGCTCTAGACCCTCCAGATCCCTCTGCTTTATACCAAATATGCCATCTATGGGCTGGAATCCCTTGCTGGTCAGTTTGGGGTCACCTGCCCTGTCCCCTCCTCCCTGCAGGTGCAGCCTTTTGCTTTCTGCACCCCCAATGTGGTGCACAAGATCCAGCAGTTGCCTTGGCCTGCACCCCACCCTTGGCACTGACTCTGCCCATGGGGTGTTCTCACTGCTGAGAGCAGACACTGCCTGGGAAAACAGGCTGCTGACTGCAGCCAGTGCAGGGAGTTGGAAGAACTGAGCTGGAAAGTAAAACCACTGGACAGAACCAGCTCTGTTCTCACCCAAACCAGGACACACAGATAGTTGGTTCAACTTGCAGTACTGTGCCTCCCATTACGCCAGGTGCAGTGGGATCAGCAGGCTCCTTTCTGCATTGAGCAGAAGACACTGGCCATCCCTTTTTTCCTTCTCTGCACAAGCTCTCTGGGCAGCACCTTCAGTGACTGCAGGTATACTAACGTGCATCAGAAGATCTTCTTGTCCATCTTTACTGCATGTTTCCTGTGCTTTATCCCTTTGCTCCTGCAAGTAGCAGTAATAAATGTTGTAGCCATAACTCCCCTTGACAGCACCGTATTTAAGGTTGCACCCTTTCAAAATGCATCTTGGAGAGATGATGTATTAAACAAAGTACTCCTGGCATGGATGGAGCTGTCTGTCCTTCTTAGGCAATGGAATGGAACATCATACGAAACATGGACCTCTTTGAGCACAGGAAATCCCTGTTTCTCTAGTCCATGAGGAGACAGGGAACATGAACTGTAAAGTGCAAACTATGAGGCCTATCACTGCATCACTGGGTGTGTGCTGAATAGGAATGACATCAAGAAGTGCAAGAACACAATCAGTATAGCAGTGGAGATGTCTGTATTGAGAGTCTGTCCTGGAGCCACATCACACCATTTTAATAAATCATGACTCTTCCATTTGAGGTCCATGATCTTGCATTTTCAAATGTATCTAATCTGCCTCCTGTTGTAATTTCTACCAAATAAAGTTCAAGCTTTCACTGGAAAACACAACTACCTCTCAAACATTGTCAACACAGTTCAGAGTGCTGGCCTTCAACCTGCAAAGAAACTGTTGCATGTGTTTTCTCCATCTGCTAGCTAAAATAAAAGGCTCGGTATTACCTATTGTCAATGCAGTCCTTTTCATCTGCTCTGAAAGGAGAGCCCAACTCCCCATGGATCATCAAAACAAGCCTGCAAATGCACTAGATCTGTCTGTATTTGCCAACAACGCAACTACAGATTGAGCCCAGTCCTTGTGAAAAAGCTTTCTTACCACCAAAGCAATTCCACTGCTGTAGTAAAGCCAGGTGAAAGGGGGGCAGGAGAGGGCAGCTGAGAACAGTCAAGGGGAGAAGACATTGCTAAATTAAAATAGCATTGTTCTTTACCCCAAAACCACGTTTGACGTTTTACATGGGTTTTACAACCATGTTTTAATACAGTTTAAAATCTGCAGGATTTGTATGGATTGCAAACCAGACTATTTTCCCTTTTGCTGTTAACAAGATTGTCAATTCTAGACCAGGACTTGGGACCAGGTACCCCCACCCCAGTACCTCTAGTGTCAGGCAGAAAGATAATGAGCAGCATCTTTCCTTCAGAATCGTGGAATTGCAACAGGTACTGTAATTTTATGTTTCTTCATTCTCTACAATGTCTTACTAGTTCTGGTACTAAGAAGCAACATCTTTTAGAGTAACATTACAATGAGGTGGACAAAATCCCATGATGGGCCCACAGTTTTGAAACTGAAGAAGACAAACTGCTAATGCCTTGACCAGATTATCAACTACAAGCCATGTAGAGTCATGAGATGTGTTTGGTTCAGTCTTCCAGAAAGCAAAGAGAAGTATCAGGTACTCTCCAAGATCAGACTGATTTACTGAATAGATATCATGTGTCATAACTACTGATAAGTGGCCACAAGAATGGCCAAAAGTCTCCCGACGGGAATTACTGCTGCAGTCAGCTTCCCATCTAAAGAGCAGATCAAACAGGGTACAGGCTATCGGTGGTTGTTACAGGAGTAGTCACTCTGCAAACACTGAAAACTACAGCATGCTTGGCACGGATTACCACGAGTCCCCAAGCCAATACGTTAGCAAGGCACAAGTACCAGAGGCGGGAAAATGGAAGCCCTCTCAGACAAAGATCACTTTGCAGGTTTTCTTTTCCGGATTTTTTTTTCCGGTCAGAAAACATGGATTCGTGCTGATAAAATTCTTTGCAAGACAGGAAATTAATACATGACTGAGACGTACCTAGTTACATCTGTTTCTACAAAACCTTCTAAAAATAAACATAGGTATATTTAAAGTATACATGGAAATATGTT
Source organism: Chloroceryle amazona (assembly GCA_027560015.1). Lineage (NCBI taxonomy): Eukaryota > Metazoa > Chordata > Aves > Coraciiformes > Cerylidae > Chloroceryle > Chloroceryle amazona. Next base: position 26,833 of record JANHFX010025466.1, read on the forward strand.
AAACTAAATTTAGTTTTAATATATGTGGGTTTGTCCACAATAGAAAAGTTCCTTCTCACACCCCAATGCCAGGACACTGCCAGGCCTTATTTTTAAGGAGGCTGGTGAGAGCATCCTCTTTCAGAAGGATAACATCTAGAACAGGGGATGAAAAAAGATTTGCTTTCCTGACTCAAAGGATAATATTCCACTGCTAACAGAAGTTGGAGAGGTCTAAACCAGCCATCTTCGTCTCAATCTTCTGCTTGTCCCTTCTGCACATTCTCCTAATTAAAGTTATCTTTAATTTTCATCTGTTCTACACCACCCTCAGATTTGGGGGTATGCAAATACAAAGACAGAACTGATGTATGGTAGTTTAGCCTAAGCAGGAGGTACCTGATGCTGCAGGTTAGAGAAACATTCCCTGAAAAGCCCAGAGCTTCTCTCTTGTAGCTGCCAGATGAACAGCTGAACGAGCAGCAGCTGCCCAACAGTTATTTGGGGGGTTAACAGAGACTGCTTACCATATGTGAAGAGCAAATAAATGACCATCCCACCACCCCATCAGTAACCTGGTTTCAAACCTGTCTGTATTACTATGCTTCCTACAAAAATAGCTTGTTACATCAATTAGCAGTTGCTGCCACTGTAGCTTGAACAGTGTTGTATCAAAAATCCCTAATAAAGGAAGGTTCAGCAAAGTTAATGCATGCATAAAAAGCATCTGGATTCCCTTGAGATGCTGCTCTACTTGAAAGATGCTACATTAGAAGCCTTAGAAGAATGTCTGTGTACTCTCTTCCTGCCAAATATACGTACAGTCCTCTACACTTTTAACACAAATATTAAGGTTTAAGAGAATGAAAGGGCTGCAAACTTCCATGTATGTCAAACAATGCAGTTCCATATAAAAGGGGTAAAATCTCCAAAGTCAACAGTATAATTCCCAGTATAGGAGCTGGGAGGATACAACCCATGCTAATGACTGTTTGTTCGTTGTTTTGGGTTTTGTTTGTTTTTTGTTTAGTTTTTGCATTTTTTTTTTTAAAGAAGGGACTCAAGTAGGTGGTTTGCATTTATCTCAGCATCACTGAGTTACGTTCACATGCATACAAAGTCTTAAATTGCTGGGAAAGACAATAATATTATTTAGCTGTAATCAAAGTGGAACGATTAATGCCTACTTAAAATCACGCATTTCACAGCAAAACTACTGAACATTTAGAAAAAAACACCAAAAACTAAAAAAATCATGTTCTTTTTCAGGAAAACTCTCTCTAGTGAGAGAATATCTCTTTGTTGACAGTTTCTAATGCAAAGTAATTTCATATCCATTTCCTGCTTCTAGTCTATCAGTGTAGATTGGTTTAAGAGCACTAAAGAATAAGCATCAGCATCAACAAGGAGAAAAATACTCTGCAGATCTGTGTCATTTTTGGATTAATTACCTCTCACATTACAATGTGAACAGGAGTTTACCTCTGGCATCAGACTATATATGGTGTGTATTTTGAAATATTCATTCCAAATGAGTGTCATAATTAAGAAGACTGGTTGTATAAGCAGTTAGGTCTCTGTAATCCAAAAGGTTTACGGGTTCAACGTGCATTCCTGCCCACAGAGACAATAAAAGGTGAACTACCACAAATGAAGCCAATTTTAGCTTATTGTAAAAATGGGGAGGAATTTAAAGGAATTCTCTGACAGGAATTTATTGGGGGTGGGGATTATGGTGAAGTAAGGTCAGAACACAAAGCAGAACTAGAAAAGCACTTAGGAAAATATTACAGTGCTCTCCTTAGAAAAACCATGCCACGAGCAAAATACACATTGCTACCTTGTTAAAGCTGAACTTCAGCCGTGTTTTTAATTAGTTTTCCTAAAGAAACAAAGCTTGTGCAATTACTCTTTGTTGTCCCTAACAACTTCTGCATCTGTCACGCAACTTCTACCAAATTAAAAAAAATGAATGTATCTTTTGTCCATTCTCCATCATCAAGAGGAACAAACATATGCCTACAGGGGAGATCCTCCCTGCTTCTGAAACTGAACGTTGAAAGGGGTCACTTTTCCTTTTGTTTTTTACATTTTTGGACCATCTACACTATGATTTTAACAAAATCATAGCAGGAAAGGTTTTGCATTGTACCTCTGTAGCTTGCACACACTTCTAAGGGTACGCAGACTGAACAGCACTGTGAAGCAAGCAGTGAAGAACACTAAACACAGAACGTGCATCTTGCTAATACAGCTGTTGTACAAACACCTGCAGACACTGCACAACAACTGTGGTGACTTCTCCAATCTCAGACGGCTGCAATCTTACCAAAATTTACTGGGGCTTTGTAAAACTATTCACTGGAGAACTGCTACCCAAAACAAGGTCCCAAGGACCCGCTAAGGGGGATGTGAGAAGCTGGCAGCACAGCACTGACAGAGTAAAGGTTATCCAAGTAACTTTTATTGCATTTGGCCAGTTTCCCAAAACATCTGAAGAGGGGATTTGTTTGTTTTGTCCTTAAGTGAGTCTTCCTTTTCCACCCTAGTATTATTTCTTAAGACAAAGTATAAAAGCGAGATCCCCAGAAACACCCATCACCAGTTCAGCTTTCTACTCACTGAAAAGGATGGCAGCTGGAAAACAGAACAATAGTGAGCCCTCTGAAAAAAAATATGGGTTTATTCTCTCTGTTTTAGTTCAGAAGTGCTATCTAATTTCCAATCTTCATTTTCAAGCTGAAGTTTTCCATTAGAAACATGAAGTAAATAGGTAGTTCAATGACTGTTTTAAGCACACCTATGGAGAAAAACACCTAAACCATTTAATTGTCCTCCTGCTTAGAATCATTCATACAGATCTGTCCATTAAATCAAAGGGAAAGCGGCATATAAGATCCACAATGCAATGTGCATTCTTACATTCTTACTTACATTAACTTCTTCATAAAAAATAAACCCCTCCAAAGAAAAAGTGGCCCAAGACAAAGTCTATCTTTTCTCCATGTACCAGCAAAATCAACAGAAGAAAAATTTTAGGTCTAGCTTTTAACTAATGCTTCTGGTTTAGGGTTATCCCCTACCCAAGACTGACTGCCTTGCCTACTTCTTAACAGCAAGTGAATTTTTGAGGATTAATTTTCTGCAGCAGCTGTTCTATACTTATCTAGGACTACAAAACATGGATTCCTACCCCTTGCAACAGACATGGTGGCTCAAAAGGGAAGCTTTAGCTCCTCTGCTTACCCCCAAGCCAATCATGTTTACCCTCCCCTGACTGCTGCTCATTACATTGCCAAAGCAGTGTCATCCCCCACGCAGAAGGCAAACCTGAGGCAGAGATCATTTAGGATCATGAATCTAGCAGATGTGGGATGAGAATTTAGGAGGAGAGTAAGAATCGTGTCCTACAAGTGATGGACTAAATGACATCTACTAAACAACGTTCAACTTTTTTACATCCAGCTACCCCCCAGTCAAAAGCACCAGGCTTATGGTTATTCACATGCTCTCTCTACCCTTCCCTGTTTATCCGACTGCCACAACCAGCACCTGAAATAAACCCAACCAAACCCAAAGACAGAAACAAACAAAAACCCCCACCTTACTCAAACCAGCTAAATCAGTACAAACCACTTGATAATTTCGGTAGGTTCAAAATTTGCAGGAAAAGAAGGATTTTTAGTTGCTGTTGTAACTGGTTTTTAATAATATGGGAAATATTTCCAATCTGCATAACCTACAAAAAAAAACAAGAACCCCAAATTTATCTTAAATCTTTTAATTTCCAAATAATTTAGTATCTCAAAAAAAGTAATCTCTTAAATAGCATCCGATTAGTTGGGAGCATAATGCAAATTAGTATTTTGTGTATTAGTGCCTCCAACACCATCCACCCCACCTACTGAATCACAGGATTATGTGACACACACACCCCTCCTATTTGATATATACACAGTTGGTGCTCATATTGAACAGAACATACGTAACCTGTTCAAGTCTACTGTGTTCACCCCTATGTCGATAAATGGCTTGACATTTTCAAATGTACATGCTATATATGGTGTATTTTTAGGAGCAGGAAATACAATGCCTAAAGCCATTAGGTATTCCATGCATCATAAGCACATTTAAGAGAACATCAACAGCTTGTCCACTTTGGTGAAAAAAAAATGAGAAAGCCTCCTGAGCCCAATTACCTCAAAATTTTGTCCTCTTTCGTTCAATTTTATAATTCAATTAGCTTAGAGAAATAGGGATCAGGTGGTTGAGGTGACATCAACCAGAAGGCTAAGGGAGGACCCACCTAATTCTTACCTTAAGCAAAGTAGATCCAGGGAATCCCTCAAAGTGGTGTTATACAGAAGCAATGTAAGAAAACATTCAGATCATAACTATTTAGTTCAGACTCAGGAAAATATTAAGTCCTTTATAAGTCTCCAGAGTATTTTTTTTTCTTCCCCAGCTGTCTAGGAATGCCTACAAGTCCATTACTCCTCTATTCCTATGGTCTGATCTCAGATTTGAAGAAGCCAGATAGCTGAGTATCTGCACAGAAATGCTTTTTGCGTGCAAATATCTCGCACGACAAAAGGACAGCTCCACTTCCCCACTGACTGAGATGGAGAGACATAATCAGAACTCTACTGCAACGCCCAGCTTTCTGCACCACCTTCTTTCCGCACCAGACTTTTCAGAGCTGTATTTTTTAAATTATTTGTGATGGAAAAAACATCGAGGCTTTCAACTTGTATATTAGGTAAGACTGAGACCTGAAGTGACTGCAGATTTATCTCCTCTGAAGGTCTTTAGCTTCAATTCTTGTGAAAAGGAATGTTTGTCTCTCTAGGTATTTCCCTTTCAAAACTTCTGGCTAATTTCATCTAAATTTGACAGTGTGACAGCAGTTTCAATGGATGAAATTTTTGCTAGTTTTGTGTAAATCAGCATAGGAAGAGGAACAGAGTGAGTGTTCTCAGTGAAGGAAGGTAATTACACCTCAGTCTTTATCCAACACTTGCAGCATGTGAATGGCTTTGCACTAGCCACCCCGGCTGTTGTTAATTCTCCAGCCAAGTAGGTGACATGAGAGGGATCCGAGAATGTTTTGTAGAGAAGTAAATTAGGATAACAGGTTACATTTCAATAGGAAATCAGTCCTCATTAGTTCAGCTGTTTATGAAACAACCTGTTTTACATTTAAATTCCATGCTCAGTGTGCTATTGAGAGCTGTGGTGAGCAGAACAAATACCATTTTGACATAAGAAGAGATTGAAAAGTGAAGCATTGAAAAAGAGGAAGAAATTTAGTGGGAATTATGACAACTCTTCATTGATATAAAACCCAGAAGATCTGTAAAGAGGTATCAGACAGCAGGCTGAAAAGCAACTAGTTGAGGGGTGTTATGAAAGTGGAGATCTGAGCTTCCTCACCATCTTAAATGAATGCCAACAGAATGTCAGGGAGAAGGGAATCGAGAGCTCCTTCAGTTCTCTTTACAGTTCAGGGTTTAAAACAGATTCTGTCACACCTTCTCAGATGATGATGTTTTCCCTACAAAAAGTAACTTACATTAAATAACCCTACTACCCAGATACCCTCAACATCGACTTTTTACATCTCTAGACAAGTACCATAGTAACTAATTTCTCCTGTTACTAAGTCAGATGAGGAAAGAAGAAAGACCGGTGACGATTCCCCAAGAGCAGCAACGCTCACCCACTCCAGGAAAACATGCAACCTGACCAGGGAGTTCCCTAAACCAGCAGACTTTCCTAACAGACCTGAAAAATACCATCTTGAACCTCATAGAGAGAGAATAGCTTGTTCACTTAATGGCAAGGGTGAACATTTGAATGTCTCATAGTTCAAGAAAGTATTTTGGGCTACAAGCTTTAAACCTCAAGGATGGTACCGTACTTACTTTCAACATACCCTGCTCTTCCCATGCTGTGCCTGTTTTCTCCACAACACATTCCCGAGAGCACCACACGCTCTGCCTCTGGTTCAGAAACCAAACCAACAGAAGCATCACCTCCCCTCTGCTTATTTAGCGAATTACATTCCCCTTTTCCAAACAGGGTGTGTAGGATGCATAGGATGGACAGCACTGCCGCTAATTATTGCGCTGCAGAGGGGTAACACTCTTGCTGTTCCCCTATTTTGCAAAAATCCTTTCCCGATCCTTTTTAAGATCACCTTTGCTCTCTTTTAGGATTACATCACAGTGACAGTTCATAATCACCATGCAGTTGACAGTCATATCCCATTATTTCTGTTCCTCGGTCATTTCTCATCAATAGCACTTTCAACATATAAAAGAGAGCATTACGTTTGCATGCTATGGGCACGATCTTTCACTTCATAATACCTTTTTTTTTCTGTCCAGTGCTCCACGTTGTCAGCAACTTTCAGCTCTCTTATTTTTCACGCCAACTTCCTTAACAAGGAATTAAGATACTTTCAAATCTGATCTTTGAGGTACTCCAGCATTTTTCTGCCTCCTACCCAGCATTCTCTTCAGCTTTACTTAGAGATTCATTGCAGCCATTTCTCCCGCCCAACTTTCATACCTTATTCTAAACTTTATTTTATCTTGACCGGTATTTCCCAACAGAACAGCACATCAGGCATTTTACTGGAATCTGGGTAAATACGGAGTCCTGGCCCTTTCTAAAAGATTAGCTGTAATGTTAGATAACAGATTAGTGCAGTACAACCTCTCTCTGGTAAACTCGTGATGCATTCCCTCTCTTCTGCTGTTGAGCTCCATGCCTGTATGCATCCCCTCCCTCCGAGCCTGTTCTGAACTAATGCTCTTAGATCAAACTAGTACATTTGTCACCAGGAAGGTGTCTCTGCCCCATTTTCAGAGACACGCACGGGTACCTTTTTCCAGCCATATAAAACAACCTTCTATTTGATAAATTCTGAAAAAATTCTAACCGGGGGATTTACAACTTCGTTGTGCTGGTTACTTCAATATTCTGAGGTAGGGATTATCAGGTCTGTTCAGTTTCAGTACATTAAGATCTTTGTGGTTTGCTGCCAGCTCAGAAATGGTAATTTCCATTTCTATATATACTCCTTCCCAAGAGCTATCCTGCCTTCCCTACACGCCCTACATTATCATCTTTACTGAAAACAACAGCAGTGCATTCATTTAGCTTTCGACCCAGGCACAGATTACCTTTAATCACCACCCAATCATTTCTGTATGGTGTTTTCATTTTTCCTTTCTCATCCTCTCATTACATTTACAGTTACAGAGCTGTTTACTATGTGTTTTGACTTCATTTTAAAAAGAAATCTACTCTTCTGCATTGGTGACAAACTTGAGTGCCGAATGTGTGCTGAAGGATATTCTCTAAATAGAAACAATCTCATTCACCACTGGGAATATCACTGAATTAATCCAAAAAAGAGACAAGAAAGTTTAAGAACTTGTGAAATTGGCACACCCTTCAACCTGAAAACTGGGCTACAGAGGTCTAGCAGAAGTATGTGTGAAGAAGAACAGAACTGCTACCCCATGCAGTAGCTGTGCAGTTTATAAACCAAATGTGAGCGTTATCTTCACACCACCGGCTCTTAACGGATTTTATTCCTTCTTTCGTGGCGGCGAATGTAGGAGGAAAATACAAACGGGCACTGGAATGATTCAGAAAGCAGCTGTGTTGCTGCAAGGTACGACTAAATGGGATAATTCTCAACTGTGACGTATGCGCAGGCTACCGTCAGGCAGGCGTTAATGGTACCACTGCTGAGAAACAACCAGTGTCTCTGTGTGTGTATCCTATGCTAAACCACAGCAGGCATGAGTTATTTCAGCCCTCAGCTGCAAAAGGAGTAAGCTACCACACAGACACTGTTAGGCAGTCAGGGTAAGTACAATCAATGTAGGCAGCTGGCATATGGGATCTTGTTATGCGTATTAACTTGCTTAAGTATCAGAACCTTCTAAAGCTACAAGAAGGTTATTTCCTCCCCCCCCAATCATTCTCAAAACCCTTCACTGGACACATGCAAGCATGGCCTTGTTTGGCTGGGGAGCCCAAACCCAGGCACAGTACTGTATGTGTGGTCTTGCAAACACTGAATAGAGGGGAATAATCATCTACCTTGCCCTGCTGGCTACACTCTTACTCATACAGCCCAATTTGTAATTGTCCTTCCTTGCTTCAAGAGCAAACTGTTGACTGATGTCCAGTTTATCGCCAGGAAGGGTCCCCAGGTCTTTCTGCTGCGAAGCTATTTTCTACGCAGCCTGTATTTACTGCATGGGTTAATTCCATCCCCGGTGGAGGTCTCTGTATTTGCCTTTCACTCTTCCCTTCTTGATTTCTTCCTTGTTTTGGGTTCTTTCCTGTTTCCTGCTCTGGATCCAGATTGTGAGCCCTGGGTAAATAAGGTAGGAACCCAGAATTTCCTAGAGAGAGACTGAAGAGTGACCCTCTCCTTTCTCAGCTTTGTAGTCAAGGAATTCTTAGTCACAGCATGACTATTCTATACAGAAAACACAGAATAACAGAGCCTCTTTCAAACTCTTCAGTCACCAGCACACTGCCCTACACACTACTTTTTCCAATCTTACTTTTCCAAAAGTGTCAGGTTTTATTGCAAGATCTTAAAATTCTGTTCAGAGAGAAAAAAAGAAAACCCTCTTTCCATCTGCTATCAATCTTCTTGGCATTATGTCTTAACCATCCTTATTTCTTTATTTTCCCTTTATCTCCTAAGATGATGACCAGTAATTTAGCCTATTGTCATGAAGTGGAAGTAAATTGGGTCCCTTATCTTAGAATGTAATTCTAGATTGCTACTAGTGCTGAAATTTGCTCCTGCTTTTTGTTTCTAAAAATCAAATAGCTACATTACCTTGATACCACAGCTAATGGGGGTGGGAGGTGTCCTATTTCTGAACATCTGCTATTTACAGAACAGTCTCATGTCACTGCTAAAACACAGGAGTGAGTCATCTGTATACTGTACATGAGAAACTGAAATGATTGCTTCAGTACTTACAAACCCCTTGTCCAGCTTTCCTATTCTAGGATCACACCAAGAGCAGAACTGCTACACATGGATTGGGTAAGGAGCGAACATGAATTGTCACCCTACTGGGCATGCTGTATGTAGAGCATTAACTTAAACTGGGGCAAAGAAGATTTACATAATAGCTTTAGACACCAATCATATAGTCCTTGGACTTCTACAGTTAGAAAGTGGAAAAAAAAAATAGTGCCAAATTTATCAGGATAATTACTCAGGGGATCCCACAACACAAGAGAAAACCTGTATAAAATCAGTATAACTTCTTTTCCCTGTTCCCAATATATCTTTCACTGTCTAGAAAGCACCATTACGGCAAATTCTTACCTCTTTCACACCCTCAGCCACATACTCTGTAGCAAACACCCCAGGAACATGTGGACTGATTTGAAGCAGTTCAAAGGAGGTAACTGGAAAGAAAGAATGTACTGTCTTCGGGCTTAAGTTTGCTTGTTTAAGATTACTTGTTTAAGGAGAAGTACTGTCAGTGAGGAATACAGCAGTGCTAATATAACCCAAAATCAGTGAACCAAGTTGAAAACACTGCAAAATCCCCAGTAAGCACTCATTAAAATTATTCTAAGAACAATGCTGTAATCACCGAGACCTAAAGATTTTATTTATTTATCTTTAAATTGATTTGTGGGTTACACAAAATGAGAAAACTGCAGCACTGGCTGAAGAAAAAAGCCTGCAGTATGCTAATCACACCCAGCTTTACCAAGCCACCTCTGTCCTGATCCGCAGTAACTCCTCAGTTCAGTCACAGGTTTCACTTGAAAAGGGGCCCTCAGTTAATGCCAGATAGCACAGTAGGTTAGGATTGAGAAAAAACCCACCCAGCTGGGTAAGAACACCTAACACTTCCACCTGGAGCCTCTCTTGGACTTGAATATTGCCGGATTGATCCCCTCCCAAAGACAGTTGTAGCTACAAAGGCAAGAGCTAAAATTTAAGAGGATCCTACTACTATTTACTAAGGACAATCAACTTCCATGATCCTTGGGAAACCACTGAAAGAAGTGACTTCTGTCCAAACAAAATAGGCAATAAATGGGAGAATATGAATGAGGTACTCAGTACAGTACAGGCAGTAAAACTGACACATTTTAATTTATTATATGTAAGGTTATTCTTTTCTTTCAGGCACACAGTGACAGGGTTGCAGGGGATGTGTGTTTTAAGGAGGAATTTAGCCAAGAAAAACAGGTTACTGTTTGCGAAGTTGGTAAGCACAGCTTTCTGATGCGTTAGGAGAGAAACTCTAAGCATAAGGGTCAACATGAAAGAAGAAGATAATAAGCAAGAAGAACCTACAATAAAGCTGCAAGGCAGGGTAGGAAAGAAGGGGGACTAAAGGTACGGGCAAAAACTGTTGCCAGCATCCTGGCACGCTGCTGTCAAATGTCTTGGTGCCTGTTGGGTAGCTCTGAGCACGGAGGATAATTAGCTCAATAATCAAGGCACTTCAGCACACTAACAGTTGTTCTTTTTACCTCAGTGGGACTATTCACATACAAGCATAAAATAAATTATGTATGAATGGGGTGGAAACCAATCGCAAGACATCACAAGCGATTCTTCAATTGAGACAACACATCCCTATCCTGGCAATCCATCCAAAGACAAAGTAGGAGGCTGTTCAAAAGTCTTGCAGGAACTGTCTCCAGTGTAAAGCCAGATGGTTATTCTTTATTCAGGTAAAGACCTTCCTTCCCTTATCTACATCACTATTGCTTTCATATCAGATTAGTGCAAGGTCCAAGAATCATAACTTAAATCTGCACAATATAGTTTCTGTAGCTATACACCTGTAAGACTCCTGTGCCCCACTTATGAGCTGTGTCAGTGGGAAAGCTGTGACTGGAACAGCCCAGATGTGGATTGTGACAGACATGATACTGTTTAATTCCCATCAATTCTTACACCCTGTTGGCATGGTGGCAGGTCTTGCTCCAAGTAGCCGCCCACATACAAAGAGAGGCATTCTGCCTTCAAGCCCCAAAGGCTCACTGTCCATCTGCTCTGAGGGAAAGGTGGGAGGATGAATGGAAGTTCAATACAGGGCAAGTCCAGTCTATGAGCTGCTATTTGGTCCAAGCTGGTTTAAATCACATAAAACAGACTCACAGATGAGACTGCAGTTTTATCACTGAGCATATTTAGTGTATTTCTTCCACCTGCCTGCTGCTGTTGGGAAACAAAGGAGCTAGAAAACCAAACCTCTGCTTATTCTAAAGAGCACTCAACCACACCAGACAGGTTGCATGTGCAGGATGTTCACCCTCAGGGGGATCTTGTTTTTTCAGCCTTTGGGATTTTCTTTCCTGTCTTCCCAGATCTCACTGCCCAGTGTTTGCTGGAAAGCTCACTTCTGTTCTAAACTTCTTGGTGTACAACCCACAGAGCAGACACTGTTTGAGCTAACATGTGCAATGATCATACTCCTAAAGAAGGTTAAATTGGGCTCTTAAACCTAATATCTTGATAATCTTGAATTGGAGGTGGCTACTGACTGGATTTGAGTGGCCTGTACTCATGTTTCATGGAATAAAAGTAAAAGGAAAACCAAGGGCATTTAACCCCAAATGGGTATTTCTAAAATATTCTGGTTTTAATTTTTATTTAGAAATTTGTAACATTTCTCAAGCAAACTATCCAGACGTTGAACTGCTGCTTACTAGCAGGCACAGAAGCTGAGTTCTTCAAAGCACAGAAACTAAAGCTTAGCAAGGAGTAGGCTTTCTGCCTACAGAACATGTGAAAACTTATTTTCCCTTTTTCATTAATTATACCCCTTCTTTCCAAATTTGGTTACAAACACAGACTTCAACAAGCACTAACTTCATGCCAACGTCTGACATCTCTTTGCTACCTACACAGAGAAGGTGCAATATATTGTACCTTCTACTCTGCATTTTGCCTGTGGAAAAAGGTGCGTTTCTCTGAGACTCACATGGCGTCACAGAATCATAGAACAGCCCACACTGGAAGTGACTTCAAAGGATCATCTCATCTAAACTTTCGTGGGAGAGGGAGCCCAGATGAGATTATCTAGCACCCTGTCCCATCACAACATATAACTAAAATAGTCACATAACAAAGACTTTAGGAACTGTCACCCAAGAAGCAATGAAGAGCAAAACCTGTTTTCCTGAAAATGAAGCAGTAAATGAATGCAGGGAACAGTACTTAAAAGTTCTTAAAAGCAATTAAAAGTTCTCCTTACTCCTTTTCTTAGGCATTACTGATCAATTCAATAGCATTTATGGACCAAGTGATTAGAGACTTTATAAACTAGTGCAGCATAAACTTCAGTATCACAACATACTACTAGATAAACTGACAGCAAAAAGAAATCCCTGTGACCAGCTTTTTTGTTAAAAATCAATCCCTATTATAAAAGAATTTGGATAAAGTGCTACATGTGGGTAAAATGTGCTACATTGATTATCCTCATTAAAACACAAACAGCAAAATCTAATAAACAGCAACAGCAGTAATTGGCTGGATGGTTTCAAACCAATTAAGAGCGTATCAGAAAATCCCCCTGAAAGGAAAGTAGGACTCCCTGATCCAGAATCTGGCAGGGAAACTCAACCCATAAGAAAAAGCCAAATTGCCTTCTCTTGCTAAATGCAGTATGGCAGAACTGGTGAGAAGTAAGCAAGCTGTGTTTTGAAAATGATTGAATGCAAAGCAAAGTGATGTGGCTGTGTCCCCCAGTGCTTTGCATCTCACTTCACTCACTACGTTGACGACCATTCAATGAGCACAAACAAGTCCTTTCCCTGTCCACAGTTTTTTTTCCCCAGAATAATTCTGCGCCTCACTCTACGTAGCTGAGGCTCCTAGTTGCTGTTCTGCACAATAGTCTCTTTTAGTGGCTCTGCACTATTTAGTTTTGCAGCTATTCAAGCAGCAGGACTTCTAGAGATCGCTGTTTCTCCTGGGGTTAAAATAAAAACCATACCTGCATTAGGAAAAAATGACAAAACTCCCCAGCAATCCTGGATGGACTGAAAGCACCACATGAGTGTTGCTGTGTTATAGCCAACTATCAAGTTAAGGAAGATCTTACGTAGCTCAGCCAATTATTTTCCCACCTTGCTATCCAGAACCATGTAGTTTCCCAGCATCAGTTTCTATCCTGAAATACAATTTTCCAAATGGAAAATTATCCAGGCATGAGATAAAATGCAGATTTAGCCCCTTTATCCAACTCTTCCAGAAAGCCCTAGGTGTACAAATATTCATTTCTCTATTCATCTCTCTTACTCTTAACACTGTAAAGAGTGAACAAGCTAAAGCATTCTCCTCTCTTCTCTCCCATCAAAAAAAAAAAAATAAAAAGGAAAAGGAAATAATGAATAGTTACCATGGGAGAATCAGACTGCCACCTGACTAACTGAGGGTCCTCCTGGGCACCTGCAACATTCTCTTGCTGCTAATACAGAGAGAAATAATATGCATTCCCCACAGCAAGTTCCCAGGAGATGGGAATGCTGCTGTTTAACTCCTTCAGAGTCAAGGGTGCTAGAAACATGCGTGAAGCTACCCTGCTGCTATACGCTCCTGGGCATAATTAGTCAACCAGAAACTTTCCCTTGGGACTGACAGACAAGAAGAGAATGTGATCGCTGCATACTATGGGAATGAACAGGTTGTGTCAGTGAAGTAAGGAAATAACAAACTTCCTGACCCAACAGGCAATTTCTTTCTGCAAGATTGCAGATAACATGTAAGAAAGAGATGTGCACAGACCAACACATCACGATGCATCATTTTCTATCACAACTACAAACGTTCTTTGGGGCTGGGATAGAGGAATGGGTTTAGGTGATTGAAAAAACCCAAACCCTAAGTTGTATTTCCACAGCTCTTTTACAGTTTTTGAAGTTCAGAGCAACATCCTTCCCCGTATCCTGCATCATAAAAGATTAAAATACGGAAAATGAAACACATTCCGGGTCAATGATAATTAGTGCTCGGTCTCTCCATGAGCTGCTCTAACTCCTCACACCTCCAGCTGCCCCAAATTTTTGACAATTTTGCAATTCCAGTTGCAGTCAGACTCCTGTAATAGACAAATAGAATACAATACTACTCAGTATTCAGTCTCCCTGCATTTAAATAAGTGAACAGTTCCTCCCAACAGAAATTTTCAAAGGCTTTATTTAAAAACAAGTGGCTCTGAGCATAGGTAAATGACATAGGTAAATAGGGGAAGATGCGTAAGAGGAATTGTTGAAATCATGGCTTTATTGAAAATATAAAGATATTTGTTATGTTCTTTAGCACAGAAACTCAAGCAGCTATGTTAATGCACAATCTCCATTTCTAAAAGAATCTATATGGCATGGCTAAGTGTATCATGAAAACGTGACTCCTATGTCCTATTAAGGGCTCTGAATTAAAATACAAATAAAATGCAGCCTGCTTTAAAAACAAACACCAAGCTCACATGAGTATAGCTCATCATTTTTTTATTTTTTTGAGTAACTGGTGTTGGTAGTGAGAGTTGCATAAATAATTTATACTTAGTCAAGTATCTGAGCTTCAGAAAAAAGTTCACTTGAGACCAAAGGAAAAAAGAAAACCTTGAAAAGGTCACACTGAATGGAAGTTATATTTGATGCTTCTGTGTACTTGAAGGAGAAGATGAAACCAAAGAGCCCTTTTGTCCAATATGCCAGTGAATTCATTGACCCAGGATGCTGGAGATCTTCTCTGCTCACTCCTTCAGTTGAAGCAACCTGACCATTCAGCTCCTGCTGCACACAGCTACTTCATATATCCGAGTACCCCATACTGATTCTGGTTTGATTTGCATATGTACTTCAGCTTTCACTCAAGCAGGAAATAAAACCTGGGCATCCCACCTCAGAAAAGAGCAACACAAACCAGGAAGGAATCCAAAGGTATAGGTCCTTCTACCCTTCTTGGTGCAGCAAAAAGAAACAATCTGCTCTGCAACGGTTATCACAGGAATATTGGCTGCAATCTTAAATTAGCTGAAACCCATTTAAAACCTAACCATCGCCAAGAGCTACAGTACTGCCTTCCTTCTTCCTTCAGGTTCCTATTTCTGCAAAACTTCTGTGAATGGAGGCAAGG
This sequence comes from Chloroceryle amazona, assembly GCA_027560015.1. Taxonomy (NCBI): domain Eukaryota; kingdom Metazoa; phylum Chordata; class Aves; order Coraciiformes; family Cerylidae; genus Chloroceryle; species Chloroceryle amazona. The sequence goes on from JANHFX010025466.1 coordinate 41,981, forward strand.
CTGCCTTCTAGGAGTCGGGCACAGTACCCTTCAAGTGATGTGACAGAGATGGATAGCCCCATTTTATTGACAAAGTTCCATCCAAAATTTCTGTCACCAACTGCCGACAAACTGCTGCATCAGTCACCAAGTGAGGAAGATGAGCCCCAGCCAAGTGAGTTTGAAGAAGAGTAGGTCAGAAGTCCTTGCCATACTTACCAATCACCTACTGGGACACTACGACAAACTTCAAAACAGGAGAGTTCAGCTTTCAAAGACATAAATCAGCTTTAAAGGATCAAACACAAGTGCTTATTTCTCTTTTCACTTTATTCTTTTGGTTTTGACAAAGTTATTTTCCTCCCTAGTTCCTGTAATAAAACTTGAAATTAACTCAGCTCAATTTTAGATACTTCTTCATTGACACTTTACCAAAATGTATCAAACACAGACCAATAAATGCCTACCTGTTCCTGAGCATGATCAAACACTAAAATTAACATTTAGTAAATGTGCCAGCAGAAGAGGTGCAAATGCTATGTGGATGCTGCAGTAAGCTTTATTTGCTGTGATTCAGGAGCAACTTCTCAACACTTGAGCTGTAGTAAAGAAAAACACATACACACCCATTTTATATATATATATATAAATACAGGCACACACAAACATGCACCTGCACACACAAACATGTACCTGCACACACTGTATGGAATCCAAAGACTATTTAGCTTTGGTTTTTAATAATTTTAACAAGTAGAGCTTCTGAGACTATTTAACAGTCTTTTAAAACTTTAAGAAAAAAAAAAAATTCTTATTCTGCTTGTGCTTTCAAAATAGGTTCCATTCCATTTATTTTATTCCATTTGAATTATGCTGTTGGAATTTAGCCAGGTTTTAAGTTACAAATGGTTACTTGATTAATATTTATGCAATTTAACTTCTGTGTAATATTTTATTGTGGCCAGCATTTACACACGCTACAGCACCAAAGACCAGGCAAGCTGCTACTGTTCGGAGCGAGGAGATTCACAAAAGACAGAATCCCATTCCAGCATCACGTCTCATTTACCTCCTTAAACCAACACCTCGAACTCTCAAGTCCTGTTTGTGGAGAAATTCCCTTAGAACAGTCTGAATATGCCAGTCTTCAATTCTCCGTGCTCTTTACCAGTCCTACCCTTGTAATTTAGTGAGGTAGGACAGTGCATAAAGAATGGATGAGAAGTTCACACACCCTAGCAAACTCCAACAGTGCTACCTCTATACTAGGTGAATATAAAAAAAACACACCATAAAAATAAATGCATGAGAGCTACACCAAAGGCTAAAGAAATAAAGAAAAAATCATATATTTTTCTCAATAATAATTTAGAGATGCCAGGAGGACAAGCAGTGATTTGTTAAACTAAAAGTGCCTTCTATTTTCCCTTCTCCCTTCTCATTTGCTGCCCATCTTTTTTTCACCCATCCCATTACAACCATCTTTTCCTTTATATCATCCCTCCAGCCATTCCAAGACTGTATTTTCAAGTGTGATGATGCACCTGACCCCTAGGCTTCAAAGGAGGTAAAGGCCTGAGTTGTAGTCTGGCCGAGAACTCGAGAAAGGAACAGAGTAACCCAGTGAGCATCAATGCCTATGACCCTGGATCACCGATCATGCAATTAACACATGAATAATGCATGTTTTTTCCAAGATTCATTCATCAAGGAACAAAGAAAAGTTGTGGGTAGGAGTCTTGTGCATACCTTTCCCACTTTATGCAATTTAACTACAAGGACACCACTTCATCCCAGGAATATGACGACCTAAGAGAGCCTGCTAGAGCATTCTGTGCTAGGCAATGCGGCTGCACAGCGGTGGTCTCCCCTTAAGCTGGGGTGCCTCTGAGGGTTGCTCCTCTAGGCAGCGAGACCATTCTCCAACAGATTATTGGATGAGCTCAGTTTGAGTGGTCCCTGAATTGCAACTGGACTCTGTAGCAGGAGACTCTTCCCTTAAGCAGGAGCTCCTGTCAAGGCTTGAGATTCGCTACCTTAGACTAGGAGATCCTCCCTTACCCAAACCAGAGAGACCTCCTATTTGCAACAGATCCTCATTAAATGACTGATATGATGCTGAATTGATACTAACTCTGGATACAACTGCACCTAGTCTTCTCTCTGAGAAGGAGATTAGAAAGCAAGAGGGTCCATGCTAAACCTCACGACTCCACAGGAGGTTCTCCTTACCCTCTGTGTTAATTTCATTAAGCATAAACCATCAACCAAGTCTGAGACTAATTTTGGACGTAGCCACACCTAAGTGCCATCAGGAGTCTACAAAGCAAGGGGACCACTGTGAACATCACGACTCAACAGAAGAGTCTCCCTTACAATCAATTTTGAATGATTTACACAAAAGAGTAGTTCAATTTTCCTTTGTATATTACCACATGGAGTGAACACTGCCATCGAACCTTGTCGAGTCACGCTTTTACAAATTCCCATTAAAATTACTTTTGCTAATACCTTTGATGGTCATTCTTTAACTGGCCCAAACCCCTCATTCACAACAAGTCTGCTACAAGTACTTAATAAGCAATACTGAGAACAGTCAAAACTGAATTTATTCTTGGGGCTTGACCACAAACATCCAAAATCCAAACAAGTCTTTATATCCTTCCTACTTCCCTGTATTCAACTTTCTCGCTCTAAAGCATGGGCTTTGAACCAGAAACCTTCTTCCTGGTACCATAAGGAAGAGCTACAACTGAAACAACACATCCGAGATCACATAGTCACTGAAATGTTGTACGTAGAGAAGCACATATATTACACTTCAGTCTCCTAGGTGGTGGTGATTTTCAACCCTGACTCTCAGTTTCTGTTGGGATCTTAAAGAAATACCCGCAAGCCCTTGAAACCAAAGGCATTTTCAAATGCTTAACTTCATTTTAAGAGTAGTTTGTTCTCTACAAGGTTACTCGCTTTACTGAAGTAAATGCGTGGTTTATGTGTTTGCAGAACTACGGTGTAAGCGAAGAGGAACTACATTCTGAATATTCTGTTATCTCAGTGTTGCAGCTCTTGCAATTACTACAGGTTGCCTGAAAGTTGTTTTTCTTCTTCCAAATCACAAGAGCTTTAAGAATTCAACCATAACAGCTCAAAATCCCAGATGTAAATAAGAGGAATCTATTTAAAAATTCTGTGTTTTTTTAGCAAACTTCTGATTTTATAACTGATACAAGAGTCTGCTGCGAGAACTGATCTCACTTCTCGCTTTGTACAGACTCTGACAGCAGCTGGGGAACTTGTGTCAAGTGTAATATTTAATATTTTCCCCCAGCTCCCATTAACCCTTTAAATAAATAGAACAGTAAAAAAACTTGAATAGAATTTCCTAGCAGGATGGGAGCAGCATTTCTTTTCTTAATTAAAAGAAAAAGGAAAAAAAGATACATTGCTGGAACGGGAGCAAAAGCAAGCACAGCTGATGGTGTTTGTTGAAACTTTACCTCTTCCAGTCAGAAAAAATGAAAATGTGCACTACCCTATGTTCTACTACGTTACACTTTTGTGATCAACTGATACGGACAAACTACTGAGCCTGACTTGCTATTTCACCCTAAATCAAATACTTTCCCAACTCCCTTACACTCCTACAGTTCATTGGGCGAGTGGAAACAACAGCTGCTTTTGAGACCGTAAGAAATTGCAACAGCTCTTTTATACTTCGAGAGGTGGAATCCTCCATGAAAGAAATAAAAATAGGGAGATCTCACTGTAAATAACCACATTTGTCAAACGAAGTATTCGATAACAAAACAGGAAGTAACATACACTGTTAATCAAGACTTTTTTGTCCAGTGTTCTATGACCGGCCAAGTCTAAAACGCTCAGCAAAAGCGTGTGAACACACTCAAGACAAACTTCTCCAAAGCATCCTACTAGTCTTGAAACAGGGCAAAGAATTCAGATAAAACTTAATCAGAGCCATTCAAAAATCTAGCTTTATGTGGGGCTTCTGTTGTTTACTAAGGCTGCGATTGCTGACGCTCCAACAATAATTTAAATATTGACAGGCGACTACACAAAACAGATTTATGAAGACAGCTGATGAGATATTAGTGATGAATGACAATTTCAGAGCCTAGTTTTTGCCCATTCTGCTTTCACAATCCCAAGATGAGTGGCACCACTTCAAGCCCTTAGAGGTCAAAGGAAGAAATACAAACGCACATCCTATTTTAGGTGGGAAAACAAGAACGAACAAAGAAAACTAATTTTTTCTGCAGGCAACTCTTTTCCATAACAGTTTAGATTTAGGATTTAGACAAGGTTCCCTGGAACCCAAATACAGGATACAACCAAAAGCCACAAGCCTTCCCATTTCTGTAGATTCCCTTGGTGCTCCAGAAATAGATTTAAACTCTGGGCATTTTTTTTATCCTTCCCTTCCTCCCCCATTTAGTCTCCCATGCACACAGTCCTGCTGAATCCCCTGTATTTGAAATAGATTTAGAATCTCCTTTGTGAATTCCCCTGTGGTAGGAAGAAAATAAAAAGCCATTCCATGAATCTTTAACTGAGTATTGCTATGGCAACAAACATAATCCAGAACTTTTAAAGCATTTTCTAATGGGAAGTATTTATACAGACAAGTTAGTACATGGCCTTAAAACACTCAGAAATGTGTAATCAATCAGGAGGGATTACTGCTGAAAAAAAGACAAAATGAATTTCAAATATAACATTAAAAGGTTTAAACAGCTACTGTTTGATGTAGCACTTAGGACAATGATGATTATAGAAATGCTTGCTTGACCAGGTGAATGAACAAGCACAGCTTTGAGCACTGAAGTACAGAAATTTCTACAGTGATCAGGCAATGAATTCAAACAAAGGAGCTGTAAAATAGCTCTTCCTTCTCTGATTTATCTTCCATCGTGTTTACATTTATACTTTAGTGCAACTCTCAGTAGCAGAAACTTGTTAACTTTCTTAGCAGACAGATGTAGATGAAAATCAAAGATGGTTTTTGAGGAAAAGTAATGGGCTGTGACTCAAGAGATACCAGTTCTATCTATAACTCCGGGTCAAGACCTACACAATTTGGTCAAATCACAATGTTGCAGTTTCCCATCTATGTAATGGGATAATACCATCTTTTCCCTAATTTTTGGCCCAACTTCCCTTTTTATAAGGTCATGAACATTTCCAGACATGAACTGTTTTTACAATACAGTTGTAGAGAGGCAGAGCACAGATTTTGGTCAGGATTTCTGACTGTTATGATCAGCGGGTTTCAAACTGTGTATCACAGGTTAAAGACTGGTAGTCAACTAAAGTGTTGGCTGTGGCCCTAATCATCCAAAAGCCTGTAATAATCTATTATTTGGAAGTGGAATTGAGAGGAAATGGTGTCAACACATTAATCACAATTCCTTTTGATCAGCAAGCCTCATCTGTGTTACAAAGAGCACAGTGCCCACCTGTCCACAAACTGTTCGGATTAGGAGGAGCTGTGAAGCAATCTGTGCTATTACCATTTTTTTCCTGTTCCCCTCCTTCCCTTTCTATTTTCAGAAGAGCCGAGTCTAAAAATAAGGTGATGGGCACAAAGCACAGCACTACGTACATGGGATTTTGTTTCGAGAGCCTCTGCCTCAACAAAAAGGTTCTAAGAAACTTGTTATTATTACAGTTTCCACAAGCTGACTTCACAGACTCAAGATCATCACAGTTTTATACTATATATTGTATGTATTACTAGATGTTACCATTTCTGATTCAGCTACGGCATTATTTTCCCAAGACAAAAGTTGATCTATTCTATTATTCTTTCAACGCCAATTCTAACCTTCCAAAGGACATTCCAAATACTTCAGTCAAGCCAGGTGTCAACATCTACGTGTGAACAAACAAACTCCATGCCCCTTCTCCAACATAGCAAGGCAATTCCAGTACTACTATCCATATCAGCAGGATGAGGGGAATGCATTCTTTCAAAGAACGCAAAGTACAGAGACTCTAAATTCAATTAGTGGTATATGAGGAGTAGGACTTGATCAGTGCCCTCATTTGCCTTGCAGTAACACCCTCTACTAATCTGGTCTAGAATTCACACCGAGAAATAGCCCCAAGAACAGTATCTGCCTGGGCAAACCGCTGGTACAATCATCATGCATTTTGCTGAACTACCAAAATAATTACACTTCCATCACTAATCTAGCTAAGACAAAAACTAAAACATCCCCAGTGCTTCAACTGCAGCAAGTCTGTAACTCCTCCTGCCCCAAATATGCAGCACCAGGCACTTGATCAGTTACATTTCTTTGACAACAATGCTTGCTATGGTGTCCATTGATAAAGTTTTCCCTTTCACACCTAATACAGCAAGCATTGTTTAAAACAGTACCACTTATAAAAGGCTCAAATAATAGGTGGAAAAAAAGTTGCAGTAAGAAAACTTTCCAGACTCCAGAAATCTGCTTTTAAAATAATTCTCTTCTGTTGTAACAGATGCTGAGAAATGGATTTTTTTTTAAAGACTGTTTACATAGGACACGCGCAAATACATTTTTTTTTTTTTACTTCCTCTGCAGCTGCAGCTAAGAAACTATTCCCAGATCTTTGCTGAGATAGTTGGTGATTATCACATGCAAATAAAAGAAACAAACATAAACACACTGTATGCCACATAAAGTTCTTTTCCTGATAAAACCTTTGGGGGATAGAAACACAGGCAAATGAATGAGGAAAAGAAACAATCTGAACTGAAAACAGTGGGGAAAGTTATTTTATACTATTGAAAAGAACGTTACAAACGAAGCTCAGTAAGGACAGTGCCACTGTTCGTGCTTCTCTTGTCAATCCTACACAATCAACATTCATCGCTGTAGAGTTCTGACTCGCAGCATCTCAGCACTTTTCTTTAAGAAAACTTATTATAAATAAACATTTTATAATTTTATGTAAGTCTGAGTCTAAGTTTCTACTTTGACCTCCTTGTATGAAGGGAAAGAATATTCTCTGTAAAAAGCCCAAACCACTCATTTAACAACACACAACTGCAAAGCCTCGATGAAGCAGTGTTATTATGTTCAGCACTTAGAAAGAATACAATAAACATAAATTAAAAAACAGTAACAGAAGGAAATCCCAAATTTCTTCCCCCTCCTCAAAAGCACAGCCTTCCAAGGGTTAATCTGACAAACTTCAATGCATGAGCTGCAAGTGGGGATTTTTTTCAAAACTGGTCTTTTTAGAAGATATTCATCAATAAAACAATTTCTTCCAATCCTCTCCTCCACCTTGCTCACATGAAGTACTTCCCTGGATATCACCACAAAAATCTAGTTCAGAATTTCTGCAGAAAGCCCATACTGAAAAAAAGGCATCACCTAACACAACCCCCAGGGCTGCATTTGCAAAAAGGAGTCTTCCCCCTGCTTCCATATGGGAGGCCTTCAGCTCTGGATCAGTCGGGTATTGTGTGGGCTGCAAATCATACTTCTGTAAATATATCAAACATGATTTTCTTTCTCTCTGTGCTTCAAAGAATCTCTCGTGCTATTTATTTTTAAATCATGTGTCTGCACTTATATAAAGTATGTTAAGAAGATAGTTACTCAATAGGTATATTTACTCAGGAGTAATTTTTGCTTTGCATCTTTCATCTAGCCTTTCTCCACCCATTTTTATTGTGGTAAGTTGAGAAGGAAAGGTCAGGGAGCATGGGAGCAAATTTGGTATTCTAGGCTGAGCACCACATTAAAGACAAAATTGACAGCTGCAAGAAGATAAAGGCTAACTCATTTTCACTTGGTTAACTTCTGCCAACAAGAGCTGGGACAGAGTACAGAAGAAAGACCAACTTCCCTCGGTACTTGTCAGACAGGCATTCAAAAATCAGTGCTAGCTGTAAACAGATGAGAGTCATACTGCTGCTTTCTCTACCTGGGGACATTTGGGAAAATTAATCCACGTTCAGTATGCATGTGGAATTCAAGCAGATTAACTAGACTACATTTAGAGGCTGTGTGAATACCCCTGCTCAGAATCAAATGGAATCATTGAATGGTTTGGACAGGAATGGATCTCTAAAGGTCATCTGGTCCAGCCCCCTGCAGTGAGCAGGGACATCCTCAAATAGAGCAGGGTGCTCAGAGCTCTGTCAAGTCTCACCTTGAATGTCTCCAGGGATGGGGCCTCAACCACCTCCCTGGGCAGCCTGTTCCAGTGTTCTACCACCCTCATGGTCAAGAACTTGTTTCTAACATCCAGTCTAAATCTGCTCTTCTCTAGCTGAAAACCACTGCCCCTCGTCCTGTCACTCCAGGCCTTTGACAACAGTCCCTTTTCCACCATCTTGCAGCCCCCTTTGGGTACTGGACGGTCACTATCAGTGCTCCCTGGAGCCTTCTCTTCTCCAGGCTGAACGATCCCAGCTCCCTCAGTCTCATTGTAGGAGAGGTGCTCCAGCCCCCTGAGCATTTTTGTGACCCTCTGCTGGACCTGCTCCAATCAAGGGAGCTCTACTTGGTTTCATGTCATTCTACTGGAAATGAAAATATCCACTAAAAGATTTAATTAAGTTAAACTAAATTCTTCAACAATGCAATGTTTACTAATACAGCTTAGTTTTCCAGTGTGTCCATGTATGAAATCCTTGACTTCACACATGCAATTTTTATAGAAGCCTCAGATCAAGGGGATTTTTGTTCAATTCATGTGCTTGAGTTCTAATTCGTAGCCCCCAGAATAAAATCCAGTAAGTACTCCAGTGTTCTCACTCCCTGCTTGGAAATTAAAATAAACTGCAGTCCATACGAAGCCTTTCAGGTGAGCATCTGATTGTGTGAGAGAGAGACTTGCTGCTTATAAGCTAATTGCCTAACCTCTACTGCTCACTGTTTCAGGACGTAGGATTGGCACGCATGAAATAGGAGTAAAATTCACACCCAGCCACTGTACTCTGTGATGAAGATTCACACCTCCAGAAGAAAAACAAAATGCACCAAAACCCCATCTCTTTGTGGGTTGTAACAGCCCTGCACCATCCTGCAAATAGATGCAACGTGCTTGTAGCAAAGTGACTGACGTGCACTGGGCACATGCACATTCAGGTTTTAGTGGCCAAGTACACAAGAACCAGGGTCCCTGGACTAGTCAGTGCTAAAACCCACAGACTACACTCTCTTAGTCCCTGCATGAGCTAGGTTAAATCTAGGATTTGTTTATTTGCAGAAGCTGCAAATAAACTCCTTCTACCTGTAGTTGCATCACTTCACTCTACTTAGATGGGTTTCAGATTCTTTAAGGTCCTCAGCAGTTTCCATACGCAGCCAGAAGAGACAAATTTTGCCCTCACGTGTTGGCTTGGATGCGAAGGTGGGCAAACATGTACATCCCTAAATTGTACCTGTTTATATATGGACGTCTGCTTGCAAGCATAGGCACATAAAGGCTCAGCACCTCAGTGACACCTTCAGCTCTTTCTTTCTCCCAGAGAGATTTAAAACTGCACAATGTGGCTTCTAGATGACAAATGAACCCTGTATTTCTCTCAAATATAACTATGGCTTCACGACTCATACATATGGTGACCATTAATGGAGGGGAGGGCAAAGAAGTGGGTTTAATCAGATTTACCTCCCAAGAACTTGGATTTTTCTTCCTCTGTGTTAATACAAGGAACGAGAAAAATTTTTAAACTCTCCTCTATTTCTAACTACCAGAACGACAGTTACCTATATGATTGTTAATTATCATCTTGCATTATCTTAAAGAAATTCTCTTTTAGTGATTTGTCCTGTTTCTTAATTAGATTTAGTAGCTTGAAAAAAAAAAAAATCATCCATGAAACACTGCACTTTTCTTTCAAGCTTTAATATGGGGAATTTTCTAATGCACAGACGTAAATCAGGAATTCAACTCCTACTGAAAGTCTCTGGGAATCAGTCTCCTGTCTGGGGCCTAAATCTTTACATAATTTCAGTGAAGATTTTTAAGCAAGAACTAGAACAATATTAACCAGAGCACTAATGTAGTTCAGACAGCACTAGTCTAGGCACTAAGGGTCTTATTTGGGTCACTGACTGTACTTGGTGACTTTGTTGTCCTCATGGCTACAGCATCTCCCTTGAAGAAGGGAGCCAGGGTTCAGGCACTGGCTACCCAGTGCAACCAGGTCATGAGAGAAGCAAGCGCATTTCTAGTTTAAACACAGATCTTTCACCAGGGCAGGCTTTCAACACACGACAAAGAACCACAGGCTTCTGGAACCGATGGAGAACAACTTTGTTACACAAAAAGACAGGTTTGAGCCCAGCCTGTTTAAGGTATCAACATTCTTCCACAGAATCCTTCCCACCTAAACCTGATTTTGGAGCTTCTGTTAAGAGACACGTGGTGTTTTGAGCATTATGTAAAACGTAGGCTGAAAACTCTCCCCAAACCAACACAGTCCTGGTAACATTCTCCTATCAACACTTGACTGAAAATGTGATATTTACATACATCCCCAGAAGGACTCACCTTATTAAGGGTGCATCCCTCAGTTCCTATGCACAACAGCTGTCCTACTTCCAAAATTCACCCGTGGCTCTGAAAAGACAATTACATCTATTTGTACTCTTCCTGTTGCATTGAGTCCAGACCTTCAGAGCATTATCACAACGAGAACAAACTCCCCCCCTCCCCAGCCGGATCCAGCCCTTCTAAAATGAAGGGAACCTTTTGAAGGGAGAAGGGAAAAGGTCATGGGGCAACCTGGACTCATTGACAATCAATCCATAGCAGTATTCATTGGAATAAACCACTATCAAAAGAATTTCTGGAGCAAACTTCCATGTCAATAAGGCCTTTACAAACAGGACAGTAAACTCAAGTGAACTGTCTGTTACGTAAGCTAAACTACAATTTATCTAAACCCTCCCGTTTACAATAGGATAAGGAAGAGTAACAAAGCAGAGTCAGCAAAAACACAATATCTGACATTTATGAAGGCACATGAGTAGTCCCAGGTACAGAACAACCATTTTCCTAGGCCCTTTGCCAAATCCTGAGAATGGGGTAGAATTGCTGACTTGATTTTCCCCCTCCAGCAATCAATGAAGTAGGTCATAATGAGACAATCTACTTGCTGACTGCTATGTCTAGTCGTATGACTAAAGAATAAAACTTAGGAAGATGTAACAGAGCCATCCCAGGTCAGAACACCAAATTTCATTTAGGTTTTGATGCTTACGCCACAGTAAAATGACACACTAGTATAATTCCTAACCATTTCTGGCTACACAGGACAGAGTTAAGTTTTATCACTGAAAGTACTCCGATGCCCTCCTGCAGTAAGGAATAAACACACGTTAGTGCAAAAGGATTGTAATACGTGACTCTGTGCAGACAGTCCTATGTGATAGGTATACATGGTAAGAAATTCCAGCTTGAGAGACAATTCCTTGGTGTTATATCCCATCTATATAAATAATTTCCCCTGGAAGAAGTAAACAGGTTCTATAGCACCCGCACGCTGCAGCTATGTACATATGCATAGGATGAAACAGATAAAGCTGCCAGCTTCAAAGAAGAGAAGGCAGAAATGGAAGCTTACTCACAAGTCATACACACTGGAGGTGTGAGGTAGGAGGAAACAATAACAGCTCATCCTAAAAACAAGGACCACTGCACATTCCCAAAATTAGTTTGACACTGAGTATAAAAATAATAATAAATATATATATAAAAAATACATAAATAAAAGATTTAGAACGTCATCTTTGAAATGAATAAAAAGGTTACATCATGTACTGCTAAGACAGGCAAGATATAAAGGCAGATCAAAATTTTCTACATAAAGGGATCAGGAAAAACAGTTTCAGTGCCTGAACAAACTGCATTTCAGCACCAGTGTAATGAATGTCTAGTAACAGGTCTACCCTGCCAGCTCCCACCAAGGAAAACTGATCTCGGTAAAGTCTCCAGCCTAAACTAAGTGCATTTGTTTTAAACCTTCTAGTACTGGGAAACATTCTAGAAAGTTTGATTGTAAGATCACTTTCTTTAAAACAATTGCACATTCTAGATTTGACAGGCTCTGCCAGTAACAAATACACTCTCCCACTCACCAGCTGTGGATAAGAAATTTTGCAAGGCAAATGGACGCAAGATTTATTGCCTTCTACAAATCTTAAAGTTTCATTTATATACATATCTACACACATCATAAGGTTGCAAAGATACTCTAAGCCCTGCTGCAAGACTGTCACTCCCTGAAGCTGGAAAGGCAGCCTGAGACAACAGAAAGGCAGGGGCGTGAGGGAGTTTTTTGCTTATTGAAGCAGCCTAGCTTTGCCATTTCGAATCAGATACAGGCTACAACTTTCACAACACTTCAGCTTGCTTTTCTAACTCCTGAATTAGAACAGAATTAACAGAATGGTCCCCAGAACTGGATGAAGTTTCCACTTCCTATGAGAACTCAACATGCCTGGCCGAAGGAGGGAACATTAGAACTCCGGTTAGACACAAAAGGGATGAAAGGAACTAATCCATGTTACTCTGCCAAAGGCATTACAGAAATACCTGCCACTGCACCACCATTTCACGTCTCCTGGCCCCAGGGAGAAGGGAGATTTCACTGCAATCCCAGCAGTGGAGAAAACATTTGCTTGCTTGGTTTGTTTTGTTAACACAAACTGAACGCTACTTTAAGAATCCCTTCTAAAATCAGTAAGCTTCCCACATGTATTTCTTCAGTTTCTCATCCTTTGCCACTGCCATGAATCATACAGTACCAGTTAAATTCTCCCTTTAGATGTCACCTATTGCTCCAGGATCAGAGATTATTTCTGTTCCTGTTTGCTTTATCATAAAGCCACACCAAGTGCTATGTATATACAGGTAATGATTTTCACTTCATCTTAGCTGGCCAAATACTGAATCTTTTAAAACCACTTTCATGACAAACATCACTTCAACGGCTCAGATGATGAGCCAAGTGCCTTATTTTTCCTTTTAGGCTTCTGTGGAAGTAATTTCTTTCCTATGAATACTGGCAACTTCGCTTTGTTTAGTAATTGAAATACTAAGATGTTTTGCTTGCTTTTCTCGAAAGCACAAGCAAGCTGTAGTGCTCATAAAAGAGGCAGCAGCGCTGAAAAAGCCTAACCACTCTGTGGAAAAGACATCAGGCTAACTTCCTCACACACACTTTGAAATGCTGAGGTCAGTTTCACTTCCCAACAGCAAGAAAAAAAGTAAAATCCACCCTCTTCGAAAGCTGCCAGGTGTCCTGTACCTGGCAGCACTTCCCTTGTTGCTAGAGTTACCCTCTTCAACCTCTAGTGCTGCCAGCCTAAATCTTTAATCTTACAGGCTCTTTACACGCTTTGCCAGCAAACACAACCGAATGCAGTTCTCCCAGATACATTTTTGAAAGGGTACCCAACACACTGCCAGCACAAAAAGATGCTACATGAGTTCAGTATCTCCTGTCTCCCTTTTCCATTTCATTTTCCACATTGAGTCTCGCACTTCCCTTCCACTGTTTATCAATATTGGCAGAGAAAGGCAGACAAGGTTCCAGCTGCCTGCAACTTAATAAAAGTTATTAGGCAAAAGCATATCTTTCAATTGCTTCAAATAGAATAATCCATCACAGAAATAGAACACTCAAGAAAGCACTGCTTGAAGGGGAAGAAAATTAAAGAAGGGAAGAGAAAGAGGCCCATAAAATACAAGAGAGGAAAAGCAAGACTTTTTTTAAGATGTGTTTTAAAAGTTTTCAGGGATTCTGCTGTAAAAAAATATTTTTTATGTCTAATGCTGTCTTGACTTAGCAGTCAGATGGCAAAAAGGCTGGTTTTCTGACTGGCTTAATGTAAGCTGCACCATGAGCAAGAGGAGGGACTAGCTGACTTCCTGGGGTTCCTTCAACTTATTGGAGGAATTGATGATAAACATTTAGGGAGGCATAAGATTTGCTGCTGGACATCTGGAGACCTAGGAATACAAAACAATTACCCTTTCCACAGCAATTTCCAAATGGCTTTGCAGGAGGAAGGGAAGAGCTGTCCTGGGGAAGCTCTTCCAAGAGTCTCACCAGGTTGACAGAACAATGCATAACAGCTTGGCACATAAAGTTCTATCTACCGAGACGTGATATTGAGGAACACCAAAAAGGCTTGAAGACAACCAGTTACTCTAAAAATACTTCTCACCTTCTATTTTTGTTCTGTACTTAAACTGTTGAAGGTGTTATGTGAACTACTGGTCACGCATTTCTGAAGGAAACAATCAAAGTACGAGAACTTGGCTCAACCCACTGGTTAGAAAGAAATCATATCAGAGACACTCTAGCCTAGAGCTCAGACTTGGGGGATTTTCAAATTTCACCAAAAGTAAAGACATTGCATTGAACCTTAGAGACAAGAGAGGGAACAGAGGTACCTACGTCCCTCAAGCCATGAGAGCCATCAGGAAAGGCAGTGGGAATGTGGGTCGTGGTCAGTATATTCAAGCACAAAACTGAGGCATATAGCTTCTTCCTTTTCTAAGAGCAGCATTTCTGTCTTTCTATTCAGGAAGCCATAAAACCAGAATCACCATTACTACTGACCTGTTTGTCTTTACTGAAATGCTGAAGTTGATTTGCTCAGCTGCTGCAGAAAAAAAATAATAATCTAATGCCAATTTGTAAGATAGATTTTTTTTTTTTAAGTATCTTAAAAGTCCATTTTTTGAGTTTTGCTCCTCTCTGAAAGTGGATAATGAAACTCAGTCAAGTCAGATTAACTTTCATCTCATCAGCATGGCAGCATTTGGTTTCAGACAATAACAATTTTGTCAACCTCTACAATAAGTTTAACATCACCTTTTTTTTTACAATTCTGTGGGCTTTTATACTTCTTATTTTAAGAAAAGCAGTTTCTTTTAGAGCATGTACATAGAGGCTCATTTTAAAGCTTACATATTCTCTTGGCTTATTTTAAGGATAAATGAAATTGGCAGCTGTCCACTGGGAGTGTTAGGGGCCATTAAAAAAAACCCCTACAACTTCAAGTCTTTATTATTCATGAAACACAATTATCACCCACCAGAAAACAGGCAAACTGGCAGGAATGATGACACTAATTCTTTAATAGTCTGCTGAGATGTAAGAAGCATTCCTGCCTACTCCAGAAGTAAGCTAAAACCTTTTGGTGCATTCTCTCATTGCGAGAAATGCAGTCAAGAGCCAGAAAGAATTCCTGTTAAGACCATCTAAGAAAAAAGATGGTGTGATGCCTACTGACTTATAAACGGGAAAAGTGCTGGCAACAGAACTCACTTTTGGTATCATGCACTTCAGATACTGACATGGCTGATAGAACCAAGACTTAAAGAACTTGTGAAGCTGTATTGGGTCCACTTTTTCCCACCTGTACACTTAGGTTTTTACAGTCTTGAACTATGAGCAAAATTTTCATAAAAACCTCTAGAGTAATGGGTGTCATCCCAGACTTCTTTGGGAAAAAAAAGAAAAGGAAAAAAAGAAAAAAAGAAAAAACTCAAGCAAATTTTTAACATGGAAAACATGAATTTTCATGGTGGGACTTAAAAGTATCTACATTCATACTTTTGTACTGCTTGAATACAAAGCACAAGTGCACTCAGCTTTTCCTTTCTAAATGGGCTCCCACTGCCACCCATACATCTTCCAGGACACTCCAAATGCCATCGTGTATTTAATAGTGCAAACAGCTCAGCTGTCCAGCACAGCCCTGTAGATCAAGATGATCACAAAGTTCCGTCCTCCCTGAACATCTACCTTGACTTTTATTTCACCATTTCCACTGTTCCTTCTCTTCCCATTCATCCTACCACCACCATCACTGAAGAAAACAAAAACAAATCCAAAACCATTTCAGTTTAGTTATGAACAATTTTTATATATCTCTGATAAAAGAAAAAACAAATGATGTAGGAAAACACCAAGCTGTTTGGTTACTTAGCTCTTTCCCAGTGTTAGTAATAAATTTTGCACAGTGTTACAGTTCATTTATACAGCTCTGTATAATTAGCAGGAAGAGGAACTCTTGTACTCTACCAGACCCCTGAAGAGGCTTGGGTCTGGAGTGATCAGTCCGAATCAAGACAGCATTCTAACACCACATTTAAACAGTGTTCTGTGTTTAAACAGTGAGAAAGAGAAGAAAATGGAATAAATACAGTAACTTTTTTTTTTGCAAAAGACAGCAATAAAAGCTTCTTCATCTAACTAGAGAGCGCACACTTGGTGACTCTTAGGTTGGAAAGTCTCACACGACCTTTAACGCAAAGTCTGTTTTCCAGGACATTTATACCCCTGCCAAAACCCCCAGTCCATGGGTTTTTCTATGCCATCTGCCTCCCTGCACACTGATCTTGTTCAGCCTGTTGCAATTTGAAAACTAGCACAAGGAGGTTGCATGTATAATTTCACTGCTACTGACTCTACATCTCCTGTCATGAACCACTGAGCCACAAGCATTTTTGTACGACCACATCCTACAACATCCAGTCTACCCAATGAGGTCGATCAACAAGCCTATCTTTCAGGTGTCTCAGGATGTTTAAAGGAAAGACAGGGACAAGGGTCACAGCCACCCAAACACCAATGATGAAACATTTCAGCCTGTAAAGTAGAAAACTACATTGCCAGTTGAGAAGTACCCAAGAAGGTGATTCTAAAGTGTCAAAACATACTTTGGAAGAGTGGGTACATTACAATTCCAAGCCATCAAGTCACGTCACATAGTAAGCAGGTATTTTCCTTACAATCTCCTCCAGGAAACACCTGCACAATAGGTTTAACTAACAGCTGCACAGGCAACCTTAAACCTGATATTTCTTTGAGTGCTTCATTCTCATTTTTATAGCCTTGCACGTTTCCTGTGTGATGCATCTCTGCGCAGCTTAATAGCTCAAGAGTTAAGATCCAGTACCTCTATTATGACTGGATTCCTAAACACTTGTGTTTATTGTTTCATTCATTTTCTTTCAGTGGCACCAAAGTGTTCCAGTAAAGATAAGAATGTCACCACGCTAAACTCGACAGAAGCACTCCACGGCAAAGGGGACTGTCATTTTCAGTCTCTATTTTCTATAAAGTTCAGTAATAACAAAATCACAACAGAGAAAAATATCTAAGAAATTTCAACACTGGGTTCCCCTCTTTCACTAAACTGATTTTTCCTCTCTCATAGCTTGACATTGGTATGTTTTTTCAACAGCAGTTTCTACCAGCAGACCACAATTCTGGCTCAGTCTGTCAGCCACAGTGCTCAGATCTCAGAGGTCCATAACACTGACCTACATTATCTCTCAAGCTCTGCATGTCCTGAGTGGAAACCAGGAGAGAATCAAAGTTACTATACAAAGCTGAGGATCACACATTTTCTCCTGCAATACGGTGGTGCGTCGCTGTCACCTAACATGAAATGTGAGGGAATAGAGACCCTGGAGCTGCATTTAGCCTCATGGCTCAACTAGTGCCCTCTTTTACAGTGCCAGAAGGAAAGAACAATAGCCATAGGTCTATCTTCTCACCATCTCTGTCTACATTTCTTAAGGAATAAACTAAGACAACTCTTGAGAAGTGCAGTTGGAACTACTGGAAGTATTATTTAGAAAAAACAATTTAAAGATCAGAGTGGTGGGTCTCCCATTCTGAAAGGGTAAACATTTCTAAAGAACATTCCAGTCAACCTCACAAGCAGCCAGCAGCCTTCTCTACAGCCTCTAGCGCACGAGGAAACATCAGCCTTTTCTCCCTGATGAGAGCACGGTCACATCACGTTGATCCCTGCATCAATCACTTCCAGGCAAAATTATCATAATTAACTGTAATTAGGTCAGAAAATGGAAGCAATTTCTCCAAAATCTCTATTCCAGCTTAGCAGAACACAGCAGCCTTCCTGCTTGCAAGAGACTTGCTTACTGTCACTTCACAGTCCAGATGCAAGGGAGTGTGTCACCGAGTCCCCCCGGCATGCCCCTGCTGCTGCCTCGAGGTCTCAGCAGGACTGTCAGCCAAGCAAACAATTCCCACCTGCTGTACCATCCACGATCTGGTCATGGTCTGCCCAGAAAGTGGATTTCCTCCAGCCAATGGACCCTAGACAACAAATTCCCATACCCTCAGTTCATGGTAACTGGCCAAAAAAACCCAAACCAAAAAAAACCCCCAAAACAAAACACAACAAAACAAACCCTTTCTTCAACCAAGGAAAGGCCAAGGAACAAAAATTCCAGAAAGACTCTTACAGACTTCATTAGACAGATTTATCATCTTCAATAATGTTCATGCATGACAATGACTAGTAGTACTAAAAAAGTCTATAAAGATTAAATGTTGAGCGACATACACGACATTTTCAAAAGCAAGCCCTGTCTGAAGTATGGGTCGTCAAAAGTTTGCAAACAGTTGGATTGACTACAATGATCAAGAATGAGGAAACAAACAAAGATCCCTCTAAAAGAAAAGGAAATGTTTTTTTTAAAAAAAAAAAAAAATCCATTGAAAGCAGCAAAAGCTTCCAAAGCCCATTTTAAGACAATAACAGTATCTACAGAAGTAGGCTATTTCTGTGTCTGAAAAATAACAATTCAGTCTTATCAAAGGCAGCACTCATTTTACAAGGTAAGAAGTTTGCCAGATGTTTCTTCTGTTGGCAAAGGTTGTCTTCTTGGAAATCATGACAACATCTTTTAACTAATAAACCAGTATGGAAGAACCTCTCTAATGATGGGTATTTTGAGAAATGTTAAGCCACAGGTTCTGTATAAAGAAATTCCTGTAAAATACCTGGAAGGGGAAGATGGTATTTATTTTCAAAGTCTCTCCATAAATGTGGCTTACCCATTAACACTCATTCTCCCATGGATTTTTAACTTACATGCTCAAGCCTACATTTTGACAAGCACCAAGGTTTATCAAAGTGTAGGTCTTTTGGTCTTGAAAACGACATTCCTCAATTTTAGTGTTGGGAACACCGTTCTGGGAACAGTGTTCTTTGTTATCAACACAGGCTATGCTTTTAACTGTTTGGCTGTTTCTTCTGGTGCTCATAGACATATTCATTTCCATTCATGCACAAATTTACGATTTTACACTCTTACAAATATCTACTTCTCCAGCAGCAGTGCTCAAGTGTGTCTAAGGGTACAGTTATCTGTCACTTTCTGGATATGCACTGATACTTACCAGTCCTGATGGGTGGATCTGACATTTTAACAATCCTAAAATCATCATCAAGTCAGTCTGGCCACAAATTTCAAATGATTTAATCTAAAGTGTAAGTACCCAGTAACCACTTTTTCCTCAGATTTCCTCTGGACATAAATACACACGCAGCAGTCCCAGCGCTCTGAGTGAATTAGTAAGGACAGCTTGTCCAAGAGCACAACACTTCAGTCACCCGAGAGGATCATAACATTTAATCAGTCTACAATGTGACAGCACAAGGTATTAACTTCATGAAATTTAGATTATCAATAGATAAAAATGCACAATTACATAAACACATCCTTTCTTCTGTGTTTTACAATAATCCTTCAGAAGTTCCCAGTCAGGAATCATGGAATGGCTGGAGTTGGAAGGGACATTAAAGGTCATCCAATTCCAACTCCCCTGCCATGGGCAGGGACACCTCCCACTAGAGCAGGTTGCTCAGAGCCCCATCCAGTCTGGGCTTAAACATTTCCAGGGATCAGGCGTCCACAACTTCCCTGAGCAACCTGTTTCAGTGTCTCACTGCCCTCAGAGTAAAGAGTTTCTTCCTAATGTCTACTCTACATCTACCCTGCACTAGTTTAAAACCATTGCCTCTTATCACCACATGCCCTTATAAGAAGTCTCTCCCCAGCTTTCCTGTAGGACCCCTTAAGGTACCAAAAGGCCACTATAAGGACTCCCCAGAGCCATCTCTTCTCCAGGCTGAACAGAACCAACTCCCTCATTCTGTCCTCACGGGAGAGGTGCTCCAGCCCTCTGATGATCTTTGTGGGCTTCTTCTGGACCCTGAAGGAACACAAGGGATATTTACACGCCCAGTGCCCAAGCCGGCTGTCACCCCAGCAGACCATGTTCCTTTAAGGTATGGTGCTTGGGTCTAATACCACTTGCAAGGGAACTTACAGTAATGAACTATCTCTCACTTCTAATATCAACTTGAAATGGAAGTAGAGTCCATGAAATGAAGACAGTACTTTAGTCATGAATCTTTACCAATCCACTAGGGAGCAGAAGGTTGAACTTTTGGCTAATTATTGATTGGTGTGCTGGGTCTGCAAGTAAACATCACTATTACCTCAGTATGCACAGCAACAGCTCCAATTAATAGATAGAAAAACAATTCTCGGCAGAGAAAGAAGAATATGGCCAAACATGCTAATGCAGCACTCCGTTCTAGAATTCACAAGTCTGGACCAAGCAAGTATCTTTAAGCCTACACTGGGTTAAAGTATCTGTAAATCACTGTGCTTTTCCTTCAATTTTAAGTCATCTTGTGGAAAGATGATGTTCTTTTACTGATAATATTAAATTTTCTGCCAGCCAAAAAGCAATAAGGAATTTTAGAAGTGCAGGAGGGGAAAGAATCATTCCAATCAGAGTATAGTTTTGTATCTTGCTAGAGAAGTTAATTTGAAACTTCTAGCTGGCTCCCACTTCCCACTCTTGAAGCATCTGCTGGATATACTTACCTCATGTTCTATTGAGAAATGTTATGTCTCTTCTTATTCCTATTGACTTACTGTATTCAGAGATGCTGACAAAAACATGCTACTGTATCCTGATGCTGCTCTGAAAGAGTGGGATCGCTTGTGCCGTCCCCGGTCTGCTCCTGCTGACTTTGGCACAGATGCAGCTACCCAGCCTTTTGAGCTGCCACGTTTCTTTGGTTTGATTCATACTCCTCAAGTATTTTCTCAAGGTTAGCTGAGCACTTTCCGAATGGTCTGTGCTTTTAGTCCATAATGATAGATTGGCTTCCTACAGAAATACCCGGGGAAGAAGCCAGGAAACACAGTGGACAATACAAGATAAAGCAATCAATGGGCCAAACCAGGAAATGGGGTAACTTCTTTATGATTTAAAATCTTTACAGTATCAGCTTTAGATACAGCCTAATCCTTATTTATGGACTCTTAATTCCCAGAGCCAAGAATAGCTGCTGGAGTTCTACAGCCCGATTCCATCAGGCTAGATGATCAGATTAATTCCTCTGGCGTTAGCTAACATCTCATTATGAAAAAAAGAAAAATGAAAAAACCAAGAAATTTAAAGCAAAATTTTTGCACCCTACTCTCTTGAAAAGCAAAGCAACAGAAAAAAAACTATCATGCATATCCCTATTATATCTCAACAGGACATCCATCTGGAAAGTCTTACTTTCTAGATGCCTTCCCCTACTATTTCATTGTCCTGCTAATCCCTGCAACCACCCTTGGGGGAAAAACAAAACACTGCACCATTTACTGTCAGGCTAACATTTTGCAGGATGGACAATACAAAAGGAAATACACTCTGGACAACAGTCACTCTCAATACTACACTTTTAAGAAGCAGAAAACCAGAAGTGAATTAATTTGAATAACACTGATTCAGATCTCCTAGCCAGCTACATGAAACACATGGACTTTGAGCGGCCCAGCTACCTATTTGGACCCCACCTGGTTCCACTGAAGTTGTGTGGCTGGAAACTCTACTGTCTCTTGTGACTGAAACAGACTGAATGGGGGGTTCTGGTGCAGAGAGAACCTTCCGAGGACATTAACACAGTTGTCACAATAAACAGGTCTGCCAGGTACCTGACAGAAGATGAGTTTTATTGCTAACAGCTGCTTTGGTTTGGTTGGTTTTAAGTGCGCCTGAATTACGCAGCACCTCTTTCCAACTGCAAGGTGCACTATAACAGTACAAACAAGCAAAGGGTTGATTTCAAATATAAACAGAGAAATAACTACTTGTGGTATATCAAAGCAAAAGGACACTCATTGAGGACAAGAAAAAAAAAAGGCATTTTGTTTTACACAGCTGTCATCCTCTTAGTGGTTTACTGTTTTCCATGCTCTGAAAGCCCTTCTGAAGCCAGCAGCATGCAACTTGCAGAACATACTCATACCCTAGAAAAAAGTTTGAACATCACCAGCACCCTCATTTTACTTCAGCTTTACAAACCTTTTTCATATTTTCAGCTGCTCGTGAGCAAAATCTGGACAGACACTGCCAAACCAAGCAGATACAGAACAAACCTGTAAGGATCCGTACTGCTTTACCCTACGAGGCCAGGAATACTTTTCACATTAACAAACTCATGAACAAAGCACTCGATGGCAAACTTAAGTTATGCCTTGGATAGTAGTCCAGAATTCCCCAGTACTGCTCAGCTCTCCTTTTTGCCAGTTGCTTACCAGACTCAGCCAGCTAACAGATCCAACTCAAATGAACATAGTCCTCCAACTGCATGTTGTTACCAGAATCATTTAAGGCTTCATCTATCCTCGAAATTCTGGCATTACTTATAAAGGATTTAGGTGTGTTTTCAGGGCACATTATTTCATTCTTTTCAGTCATAAACGTTACCTAAAAACCTCCTTGCAGCTGTGGAGTAAGAAAAAAGTCAAATCATTGCATCAGTTCACAAAACAAAACAAAGTGTAGGGGTTCAAACCCCTTTTATCGTTCCATGTTGGAAGCACCACATGTAGCAAAGTAAAGCAATACATGTAACTTGCATACTTGGAAAACTAAGTTACTATGAATTTCTGTAAGCCATCAATCTTTCATCCAGATATGGAAAAGATTTCAGTCATAACTCCCATCTGCAAATATAAAAAGTCTGAAATTTAAAAATAAAGAGTTTTTAGTTGTCACAACATGATCATAATCTTGAAAGTGTCTTAACTGGAAAAAATTCCTCCTTTACACAGCGTTCAGATAACTCAAAAGGCAGAAGATATGATTATGAAACTTCAGAAAAAGAAAAGCATCTCCTAACTTCCATGAAGAATATAGGCCAAAATCCCTTGCTTTTATTTTTTTAAGTTGTAAGTAACCATTATAAATTTAGAGGTGCTGTATTCCTGTAGAGCTAGAGAAGACAGGTTCATTTGCTGTGGCAACATTCACTACAGAAATATTTTGATTTGCTACAGCATCACCCTCTATTGCATAAGTAGCTATCTTGTAGTAGGACTACTTGCATTTCTCACCACTGTTCTTTCGTCTCATACGTTTTGCAACTATCCCTGCTCATGAAATGTTTGTCAAAATGCACTCACACGTAGCACCAGGCAGAGAGGAGATGAGAGACAGATGCTTCTGCATGTTAGTGGGCGGGATGGGAAAGAAGCTGGGGAAGCAGATTTGCATCCAATCCATTACAGCTATTTTCCTTTTAACCATCTAACAGCAAGTCACAAATTCACCCAAAACGTATTAAATCCTCTGAACTTACAAAATGATGCATTACTAAGGTCACAGCAGGGAAGTGAACTCAGTTTAGAGGACATAAAAGACTAGCTCTAGAAGAAATTTTTTCATGAGAAGGTTACAGATAAAAAACAAAGGTAACACTTTAATGCAGTGAGAAGATGCACAGGCACAGAAGCAGCAAGGTAAAAGCACTATTTGTGTTGCTTTCCAGCAGAAATTCCTTTCCAGAAAAAAAATCCTCTCAGACAGGTTTTCCACCTCAAAACCAGCAAAACAGATCACCAATGTCTTAATCTTTTAGTTCCCTGATCCAGCATGTTCCCTTTCTTCCATACAGGCTCTCTTCAGCAACACATGTGCACAGGATCTTGGAATAAGGCAACTGCCCAAGACCTGAAGTTCACTTCCAACCTTGATAGATTCTATTACTGCAACGTTTACTACTGTAAAACTGAGGCTGCAAGTTATGTTTTTAAATTAAAGAAATTAATTCTGGTTTGCCATTTCCCCCCCCCCCTGCTTTAGATTACTTGTCTTAAGATAGGCCTTTTTACTTCTTCCAGTTGAAAATACAGAGTTGCAAATTCTACCAACCTGAACCCACACATGCCAACGACACATATACACGCTGCAGGCAGAGTGCATGCCTATCTTATGAGGCTTCCAACATATCAAAGCATAAAATGGAAGACATCTCTATGTAGCATCACCATGAGACAGAACTAAGTGAGCAGAAAGTCTTTTAACTCCCTCTGAGCTACTGAAGGAGAAATCAGAGGTAAAATGCATACAGCAAGAACAAGCAGACCCATATAAGGTCAACAATTATTTGTTTTATTACACGAATACAAGAGACTGCAATCAAACTGAACAGGCTATTATCAAATCTCTTCAGTGACAAAGCTTTTTGTCAAAGAGAACAAATAAAAACAAGTGCATAAATCACAGGGACATATGGCTTCAAGCCATTATCCCAGAGGATTACAGAACGGGTTTTGCATCCTCCCTCTTTGCTTTTAGTACCCTCATCTTTGTTTCAGTATTGCAGCTATTATCATCAGTGCTATCTGAAGACGAGAGTGCCCTGTAGTTACATACGAACAGGAAACCCTCTCACTCCTTAACAGAGAACGTAGGGTATGCTCTAGAGGTACATTTAGGAACCATAGGATATGGGAGTGGTTTTAATGAGTCCTGACAGTCCTGTCCGACTGTGTAACACTTTAATTATAGAACACTATGCTAGGCACCATGGATTTTGGTTGCCATACACCAGCAGTGGTTTTCCTGTGCTAGCCATGTTGCAAATCCCTAGCAAAGTACCCATGCCTGTCCTAAGGTACTTGCACAGTCCAAAGGTACAGTTAAAGAAAACAAGTGGCTAAACAGGGAAATATAACTGAATTTTAGAGGAAACAGAAGTATAGCAATCCGTGGTCACCACACATCTGGGGATGCAAGAAGGGCTAATCCCTCTCAGATACCACCACCAGTTTCACTGACAGGATTCAAACCCTTCATTACAGACTGCAGTGTGCAAACATCCCACAGCCCAACACAAAATGAAGACTAGTTAGGAAAACTGCTCAGTTCATATACAGTATGAAATATGACTGTACATAGTATGAATTATCACTTAACCTGGACTCCAGATAAAAGGATAAACTGATGCTTTGTGCAGCACGAAGCAGACAAAAGATTACACCAAGTAGCCCACAAATGTTATACAGGCCATCATACCACCTCCCCTCTGCTGAAATTACAGACATCACGACAGATACACACTTCTCAATTTCTAAGAAAACTTTTCAGGATACAGTTCCATGCATTAAAAAAAAAATAAAAATTCCCTAAGCACCTAACTTACCATTATTTTTTTCTCAGTCAGCAACCACAAACTTTTGGTCTCAAGGCAACCCCTCTTTCCAAGAGACACATAACACACATTTGCTCCAAAATTCAGATCAAAACTTGAATAGAAAGAAAAAAAAATGCAGTTTTAATGCTGTAGTCTGAAAACTAAAAGCAAAACCAGAAGTTGAGACAGTTAAGAAGTGGAGGAAAAAAATGAACATGCTGTTCTAATCTACTAATACAAGATCTTATAAAACCAGAATGCTTTTCTTCTGTTAAGCCACTATTCTCTTAATGCCATGGAAGAAAGAAATTGGTTTTAAATCTTCAGTCCTAAATTTCTGCTTCAAAATTATGGTACTTCTCAGCAAGGCAGTTGCTGACTCAAGTAAAAAGCTTCGCTAAAGCTGAGCAGTAATTAAGAGATTTCATTTACACCTCAATTTCACATTTCTACAGGGGAAATGTGCTTCTTATGACATGAAATTTCCCACAATACTGAAGAGACATGTGGAGATATAATAATAAGTCTTTCATTTGTCCTGTGAAGTAAACCATCACTTCTTATGGTAAGCAAATATGCAGTTTAATAAAGACAATTATTGAAGACAAATCTTAGAAGGTAATGAATACCACTCATAGCTAAAGAAAACAGCTTCTAGAGCTTTACAGAATCATGTTTTCAAGTCCCGTTCTAAAATCAAGTCAATGTGCATGGTGCCATCGCAACCCTACGTGGTTGGAGCAAGCCTCAGTGGCTCTGCCACACACCTGATACAATTTCCTCAAATAGATCTACAAAATTTAGACCTCCCTCAGTCTATCCTTTATTTCAAACCAGTGGGTTCAGTTTGTAAACCCCTGAATGTTTTACAAAGGCATCTGCAGATGGCAGAATAACATCTGTGAGACTGCATTTCCTAGTCAAACAAAAAGTAAGAACCTTAGAAACTTCCTACAGATGAACAATTATTCTAAATAATTTCATGGGATTTGAAGACCCTGCAGATGAGAATGTCGCTTATGTAACAACATTTCATACCTATCCTCACCTTAAAGAAAGTTTCTAATAGATCCAGAGCACCCACTAATTTTTGGTTTATGATCTATGAACAAGGGACAGACAGATGTGTGTTTTCACTGGGTTCTTGCAGAACTTCTTCCTCCCATCTGTAGTTTAACAAAGGCAAGAAATTTTGCACTAGCTATGCCAAGCCTGGGCAGAGAATTTCTCCTTTATTTGAATATTCAGGGTTTTTAAAGAAATAAATACCTAGAATCTAAAACATCAGCCTACCTGTTAGCTACAGATGTGCAGGTAGAAGAAACAAAAAACTCCACAAGTATGACAGCGCCTTGGACATTCAGTGATGCTTAGAGAGGTGACACTGAGCACATACCAATCCAGATATAACCACTAATCCCAGATATGCTTCTATGTTAGCCTTTAAAAGCAGCTTCTAGAACACAGATCCTCATCTACATCAAAAAGCTACTCTCAAGCTGTAGAATTAGAGCAAAACCTCTCAAATCTATATTTGTGTTCTGCCAGCAAAACAAGTAAGCCCAAAATTGTTAAAAATCACAGCATCCCCTCTAGTTTTCACACCGTGTATAAGCCATGACAAGAACATCTTGAATGAAAATCAGTTCTAAATGAAAGCAAGAATACTTAGCACCTTTCTGGTGCATTTCATCTTTCAAAAACACTTTGCAAATATTAATGTGCCAAAACATAAAGTAGCCATTGTTTTGGTGAGAGGAAGCAAGAAAAGAGGATGCAGAACTTGGCAGCAAAATGGACAGGTGGATGGCTGATACTTCTGTTTTGTATACTGTGGTTTCACTCCCATCTCAGCAACACGTCAACACAGGTCCTGCAGGAAAAGAATAGCAAATACTACATCACTGTATACTGACAGATCCTTGTGACATGGGTTACTTTCAACACTAACACCTTTCCAATGGAAATTCCTGTTGCTTTTCTCAAACTACGGCTGCATTTTTTTATTATTATTATTCTATACCATCGTAAGAAAAGCTTTTATATCCTCATTGACAACCAAGTGTTTTTCCCTTGCAGTTCCCATTAACAGAGCCATATCTACCACAGTCAAGATTCTAGATACACAGCTGTAATTTGTTTAAGTCTGTCCGTTACGTACCCTACTGAATTCCATTTTCGTTTCTTTCGGCTGCTTTGTGGCTCTTTAGCTACAGGTAACAGGAAGGACTTATGGAAAAATTATTCACGCATTCAAGTTCATTATGAGTTTTTGATACAACTAACATAGACCAGTGCTCCATGCCATCCAGAAGCATCGCTGTGGGCTTACAAGTATTCCACCAAAGCAAACCCTGGCAGCTGATGGAGGGAGAGCCAATGTCAAACAGTAAGGATGCTGATTGATCCTCCTCTGTATTGCTTAGTACCTCACTTACTCCACTAGCAGCAGCACTTATTTCAGTTAGACAGCTCATAGGAAAAGTAAAGCAAAACTGGCAAAGTTTTTCACTTTAGTATTTAATGTTCAGATCATTAAGGGCCCAGCTTGAAGCCCTGTGAACTGGCAGAAACATTCCCACTAGGATTTGGAGCAGGGCCTTGAAAACTGAGAGGCTTGAGCTTGATAGAGAAAGGAACAGAAGCTAGTTAAGAGCAAGGAGCACAGGTCTCGTGTCCTCCCATTACTCAGCAGAGGTTAACAGGCTTGGTTACTAGTAGGAATTTGCACTGCATTACCACAGTCAACTCAGAGAAGAGTTCCAGTCAGAACCACAGAAGCTCGCTGGCAGGTCGCCATCTGACAGGACTAACTGAGAATATTAGAGGGTATAATCTAGAAATCTCCTTGGCTAAAAGCACAAAGGATTCAAAAATGGACATGAGACAATCTGAACAATTAGAGAGCGATTCCTCACTACAAAGACTGAGATCAGTATTACAAACAGCTCCTGAAAATGCTTCTCACTCTAAATAATGTTATCTCTGGCTTGCTAATTCTAGCCCATGTTCAATCCATGAAAACTCCACAAAAATTCCATTTTGCTCTGATCAAACAAAGATACTAAATCCTAAAAATGATAGCTATACCTACCTCAAACCAGACCCAACAGGACAAGTTCTTGGTGATCAAAAATGCTGTATCAAACTCACATTTAAGTGGTGAATTTACATAGAGACACAAAACCACAAGGGACCTTGGGTTTCTTGGTATCTGTGATGAATGACTCTGTCCCTGCCAGGTTAGATCCATTTCACCTTGGCATACATTGCCATCGCATGGCAGATACACTGGGATCCATCTCCATCCTGCTAAAGGTTTCTCTTCGGTCAGTCCAAAAAGTTGGCGTTATATACACCAAATGTTTATGATGTTTTATTTTAGCTTTTCAAGTCAAAATATAAAAATGTACATAAAATACCACCTCAACTAAAAACAACATACGGTGACAAAGAAAACCCGTTGTGTCCCAGAAGTACAGTGATTTTTTTTCAGGACTTTCCCATGTAGCCGCTCTCAGTGGATCACAAAACAGGAGTACGGGTCATTATTTTTTTTCCAAAGACACTTTAACAAAGAACTCTGTCAATAAATAAACCAGTGTTACTCAAATGACAAGGAATTGAAATCAAAAGTACAATCTGAAAAAAAATTAAAAAATGAGAAGTACAAACTATCAGTCTTCACATGCTCCAGCACACTCTTACTTGTGTATTTTCTAAGCTCTTTGGGGCAGGAATGGTTACCTGCTTTGGGAATTTCTGACACCCCAGATATGCTGGTTGATGGTGTGAAGAGCAACTGTTGATTTACATCATCTGGCCAGCAGAAGCTGCCACAGTAGTGACAGTTATATCGGCAAAAACAGTGTTTTCATCTGAATTGCTTTCATCATTTGTGGATTTATTTTTTTCAGGAATAAACACAAAAATAATAAACACAATGAATTAAGAGATCTGTGTGCAGTTGGAAAGGTAGAAGCAGCTCCACATTCACAGGCCCTGATCCTCATGAGGGACTTAAACCACCCTGGTAAGTGCAGGAAGGACAAAACAGCCTGAAGTGATAGAGGAGCCAACCACGAGAGGTGCTGTGCTAGAACTTACAAACAAGGAAGGGCTCCTTGGGGATGTGAAGGTCAAAGGCAGACTTGAGCTGGAGTGACCATGGTGGTATTCAGGATTCTGAGAGAAGGCAGCAGGGTTTGAAAAAAATAAAAATAAAAATCATAGCTCTGGACTTCAGGAGAGCGGGCTTTGGTCTCTTCAGGGATCTGCTTGAAAGAGTCCCAAGGGATAGGGCACTGGAGGGAAAAGGTATCCAAGAAGGCTGATTCATACTCAGAGATCACCTCCTCCAAACTCAGCAACTGTTCATCCCAACAAGGAGGAAGTCAGGTAAAAATGCCAGGAGGTCTACACGGATGAGCAAGGAGATCCTGGCAAAACCCAAACACCAAATGAGAGTATACAAAAGGTGGAAAGCAGGGACAGGTGACCTGGGAGGAATACAGAGACACTGCCTGAGCATGTGGAAACGCGGTCAGGGAAGTCAAAGCCCACCTCAAACTGGTCAAAAATAAGCATCTGTAGGAAGACTGTAAGGAAGATGGAGCCAGATCCTTCTCACTGGTGTTCAGTGATGGGAAGAGGCAATGCGCACAAACTGAAGCACAGGATTTTCCCTTAGACCATCAGGAAAGACTTTTTTACTGTGAGGGTGACCGAGACACAGTGTGGGTTGGCTGCCAAGGGAGGCTGTGGAGTCCCCCTCTTTGGAGATATTCAAAAGCCATCTGAAGACAGCCTTGCAGAACATCTTCTAGATGGCCCGGCTTGAGCAAGCGGGGTGGATCAGAAGACTCCAGAGGTCCCTTCCAAACTCAACCATTCTGTGATTCTCTGAAAGCACTGCCGAGTCAGAAAACTTCCAGGCATGCACCAGTGTTCAAACTGCTGGTTTATACCTATTCCATTAAGTACCCTTAAGGTGCACAAAGGGTCTGTGTATTTGTGCTTCATCCAGCATGAAGGGAGCCCTCTCTCAACCAAGGCCTCTGGGCATTTCAGTAACATGAATAAATAACTGCTTTCAGTAATATATTCATTATTCACTAGTTCAGTCAGAAAAGTCAAGATGTTTTCCCAAATCACATTACCTTCATATACAGCAAAATATGGAAGCCTAGGGGAAAAGAAAGAGGAAAAAGAAAAAGAAAAAGGGTAATTTAAAATAAAATAATAATAATTTTAAAAATAAATAAATCTAACAACCCTTTCTCAATATAGCAATGTCCACTTGCAAGACAAATGAAACTAAGAAACAAAACCTAAACACAGAAAACAAAATACACCGCAAAATTAATTATTTCAGAGAATTCTTAATACTAACTGCAGGTCCAGAAATCTTCATTACTGATATATAATATAGCATTTTTTAGTCCAAGAACAGAAAGGAAAGAACCTCACCTATGAAAAAAACTGAAGAGCTTTAGGACAAAAAGAAGGACATCTAGAAAATTTTTTCTGCATCGCACTATACCACCTTCAGACACCTGTGGAATGTGGATTTACCTCAGAGCTGTTTCTCTCTCTCTTCCTCATTTCTCTCCACCCTTTCACCCTTCTCAGATTCACCCAGCAACACAATGGGTACACGTCACAGGAACATGGCAGCAGCCTTCTATTCAGATGCTTTGCTTGCCCCTGCTTACCACTGATGAGAACTCCCATAGAACGATGTCATTAATAGAAGTGCCACATCTTTAACCCAGTTAGCATGTGTCCATAATTCAGGGGAGAGTCTGGTCTCCTTAATGCTCATTTATCACGACTTCTGCTAAGTAGCCTGTGACAGTTTCCCTCTCCAGGCTGTTAGCATCACCTGGCCGTAGATAAAATATCATACATTTAAAGAACACGAATGTACAAACTTTAAAGACCAGGATATATTTATTTGTTCCTTCGAGTATTCTTCTATTTCCTTCTCCTTGAAACTTTGTACTATTTTCTGGTTTTGAGAAGTAAAATACTCCTTTCTTTCTTTGGTCACAGCAATGCCTCTACATCAACAAAAAGTATCATTACTGATACTTCCACTAAGTTGGGTTTATTTTGTCATTTATCCAGTTGTCAGTAACTAACTTCCTTTGTTTGCTTTAAGATGCTCATAGATTCTGTATATTTATATAAAATCATATAATGCCAAGTATCATCAGGGGCTTGGGCTTATCATCTGAGCACAACTACAGTAAGCACTAGCTATTGCTACAGACGGTGGTATTTTCATATACTTCAAGCACAGGACAGTGACTCTTTCAGGAAACCAGAGTTTGCTCCTTGCTTTCTTTTCTGACCACCTGGGCAACATTGCTCAAATCACTTCAACTACAGTGCATCAGTTTATCTTTCCACGGTGTCATTTTCCTCACTCTAACCTGCTCTGCAAAGCATTCAAGAACCTACGATTTATTTCCACAGCACTGGAATTGCCAAAGTTTATTCCACATATGAAAAATACTACCATCAGTTTCAGTTCATTACTAGTGGCACAACATTACTATTTTTGCTCATCTTGATGAAGAAAGTGTGTTAGAGACATCTTTCTTCTCAGCCCATTCACCAACTGTGCACAGTTATTCCCGTTGCCACTGCAACATAAATCAAGATCTAAGCTTTTCCTGAACAGTATTGCTGAGGTCTCCAGTACATCGTGACGTTTGAACACCTCGGGTGCCAGGTATGAGACTGTTGCCAGAGCAGTGGCCACTGGTGCTATGAACACTAGGCATGCTAAAGCAAGGGGCTAGGCTCTGGGTACCAGCAGCAGACATGTAAATTCCAAGACTGGTAACTACATTGCAAGGAAGTGCTCTGCAGGGTTCTCCATGGTCCAAACCACCTGGAAGGCGATTTTGGCCACAGCAGAATCATTCCCAAAGGTATTCCTTCACACTGAAAGAGGTGTTCCAGTGAGGAAGGATCATCATCGCTCATCTGAACGACGGGAGTTTGCGTGACCCCAGAAGGTTGCTAGAAGCCACTATTTGAACCTAGCAGCCCTTAAGCTGCAATAGCGTTAGCGCTAACAAGAGCAAAGGGAAGCAGACTGCAGTGCTTGGAAGCAAATGCAGCAATTTGTGCTGCTGTTGGTATACTCTCCTCCTCACACCTGAGATCTGAGAGCAACCATAGAAGGATGTAACTTTAAGGAAGAAACAATCTGTATGAGAATAAAGCCACTCAAGCTGCTGGACAATGAGTTGAAGACAGCTGCATTTCAAATGTTCTCAGCTTGTACCTTTTATTATTCCTCTCTGAGCTAACAGTATAAACAAAATTATTAGCCTGGTTGTATTCTAGATAGTGGTATAATATTGGTGTAATCTCAACATCATCGAGAATAAAAGCCTCCCTTTCCTGCCTATCACCAAACGGCCCATGTTACCCACTAGCAGGTCCTATCTTTCAGTGGACTCAATATCAGTACTGATCTTTTCTTCCCCTGCTTTCTTCATTTGTGGCATCCTGCATTTTGTCAGCATAACTATCAGTGAAGGAAGACATCCCAAACTAAAAGCTTCTGCCATTTATTTAAACTGATAGCTTTTTTGCTTTGTGGAAATTCATGTCAACATGCAACTTTCCTAATACTAAAAATTGTTTTCAACATCATCACCTACTGATTTCAACTACTTGGAAGACTCACTGACCAGGAACAGATTACTCATAAACATAGTTGATATTAAAGAGCTCTGGAAGACCAAGGATGTAAGCTATGAAGAATTCCAATAATATCAATAGAAAACGTCCACCTTTACAGGGACTCCATTTTTCGATGCTCCAACTCTCTACTTTGATAGAACAGCATCTATTTGTATGGTACACAGGACACTGAAGGATCCAAAAATACAACTGTACCCTCTCAAAACCGTAGGAACCATCTTGATCTTATTTAAGAATTCTTAAACATGGCGGTCAATATTTTATCTTGAAGAATTGTCTCACATGAATGATAACCTCCCTGTGTTTAAATCTGAATTGCACCATAGAAGCAGTTTTAGGACTGAAAAAAAAGATGAAACTACAGAAATACACAATTTAACTGCTGCTTGCTCTCTTAGAGTTAACGTGAGTTCATTTTCCATTAAAAAAAAAGGGAGCCTAGGACCCCCTTCTGTTAGAAAACAAATGAAAGATGATATTCTTAAGGACAGGATCTAAAGAACACATATTTGGGGATTCAATAATGCTAGGATGATTTAGTTTTGTCTCTTATTTCTTATCAAGTGTCATACACCTTTCTAGTACCTTCGTCCTGGAAAATATTAAGCTGATTCATACACTGAAGTCCAGTAAATTCTGAATATAAAATTCCATTTGCAGTATTGATTAGCAGCAGCATTAACAGAAGACAGACGGGAAAGCAGTCACCCATTGAATTCAGCACTGGAGCAACCGCAGTTCAGGGGCCCAGTGGGGAAGTCTAGAGAGGAGAAAAGTGAAACCTAAGCAAGAGGAGCAGGGTTGAAGAGACTGAGTATCACCTGGAAACATCATCTCATTTGAACAGTTCACAATTCTTCTCCTCCCCCCATTTCACCATCCAGTACCAGGTTTTATTCCAGGATAGAAAGTATTCTTTTCTCCAAATAAACATTTGTACCTCCTTAGGGACTTGGGAATAAAAGTCCATCTGGAAATTGTAAGAAAACAAAGACTTTCATATTTAAAAAAAAAAAAATAAAATTTTACAATTCCTTTCCTACACTTCTCTAACCTCTCTCTCCTCTCCCTCCCTGACAAAAGAAAATCCTTCCTTCTTCTTTCTGTATTTAAATGAAGATTCCTTAATAGCAAAGTTTTCTGGTTTTCTCCAAGTCCTAAATCTTAGCTGTCAAATGGCTACTAGAAGCAAAATCCAAAAGCGAATGATACAACTGAAACGATGTAACTTTGCATGCAAATTACTACATTCCAGGATAAATTGTAGAGGAACTGTTGAAAACTGCAACTCAAAGTGACAACTCCGCTTCCATGTAAGTGTTAAGCAACAGAAATTTTCTAGTGAAGAAAAAAAGTCAATGCTTAAGAGCTTGTTGGGTTTCTTTTTTTCCCTGAACGTAAGTTTTCCTGTAGAAGTGAAATACACATCCATGCCAGCATGTCAAAGCAGGTTGAAATGGATAGGGGTGTTGTCCTTCTGGTTCAAGAAAGCTACGGTTCTGGTGTTGGTGCTGCTACTACAATTGAGACAAACAGCAGCACGTCAAAAAGCGTTACAATTTCTATCATTTTCAGAGATACCTGAGAAAGCAGGAAAGCCAGCCACTGCTAACTGATGTGACACTAGAGTAGGTGCCTCTCAGGCAGCACACACGGGGCCTGGGTCAACATGTGCAACTATTCTCTGAAGATAGGAAATTAGTATAGATGTGGGGACAACAAAAATGACTCCTTAGTATTCAGAAACACATGAGAGAAGAGTAGGGTGGTGATGGCATCCATCTCCTTGTAGCACTGGGCAAGAGATCAGCAGCATAAGGACACAGAACTCCATCCTTACAAAGCTGTCTATTCCTTTTTTATTATTTTCAAGCGTACCTACCTTAAGTGGGAGCTAGTGAGGAAGACTGCATTCTGCCTGGACTGAAAATTCCAGCTTCCTCCATCATCAGGCTTATGGGATTAGATCAGGCTTTTTGCTATAGCATCGCACAGACCTTGCTGGGGTTCTTCTTGCCAACACAGCGTCTCTTCTACCCCGTAGCTGTGGAAAGAGTAGCTATATCCCAGAAAGAACAGTGATGCTGACAGTAGTATAAGCACTGTAGATCAGACCTGCTCTGATCTACAAACTAAAACAAGTGATGCAACTATTGCACAGTTTGCTTCTAGTTCTGACACAGACAGCACTTAAACAAGGTTTCCAGCCTTGGCAGTTTTGCTTCAAAGTCAGTGCCAAGGCCAGGATAATCCTTTCTAGCAATTTTCTCCTTGACGTTTGAGCCACCAACTTCCGTATGAAATAGAATTTGTTATCTGTTACTCCCCTTCTACAGCCACACATTGGACGAGATTTGACAAGACACAGGGTAGACCTTCAAACCCCAAGCCAAGCAATACCAGCCATGAACCCCTGCAAGGTACAAAGCTAATTTCTTAACCCTTTTCTTCAGGTGGGTGTACCACAAGGAAGAAAAAAATCAGTGATCCAATGAAAAGTAAGAAAAGGAAAAGTAAAATTACTTTCCTTGAGGGCAGTTCTGAGTCTCCAGCTCTTACATTATGCCAAGTGTGGCTAATGAGTAACGTGGATTGTTTTTTCAAGCCTGCGTTCACTACAAAAAGAAAGATGAGACAAA
Source organism: Chloroceryle amazona (assembly GCA_027560015.1). Lineage (NCBI taxonomy): Eukaryota > Metazoa > Chordata > Aves > Coraciiformes > Cerylidae > Chloroceryle > Chloroceryle amazona. The sequence goes on from JANHFX010025466.1 coordinate 77,628, forward strand.
CCCAGACAACTAACAGAGCAAAACCAGCACACCTGCTGGTGTGTGTACCTTCCTTTCACTACTATTCCGAAAGTTCCGCAGCCACAGAATTAGGCAAATAACCAATAGAGCTACCTCCACAGAGAACAGAGACATGAAGAGAGACATGGTTATTCATGAAGATAACCACCTGTAAACTTGCATTTGCCACCATGTCCTCTTGTTATGCAAGTCTTTATGTTATCAAGTCTTTATCAGCACACAGGTTGTGGGAAAACAGATAGACCAGAAATCTTATATCCTACAAGTGGATTTTTATTTCTTTCTTTATTCTAATGCAGGTGATGAAACATCTTCCATCAAAGCTGGCAAGAGCTCACTAACATAGGCTTTCATACAAAGCAGGCTAAAAAGAAAGAATGCTGCCCTGGATCTAGAAAAGCACTCCCATCAACGTCGCTAGGAGTTTGCACGTAGATCAAGGTTAGCGTACTGCGCAATGGCTTTGTAGTCAGGTTATGGCTTTTACCCATCGCTAGCCTTCATAAACTGTTTATGAACATTGGGCAAAATGTCTCCAGCTTTGTTGGTTTCGTGTTAAATAACCAAACGCACACTTACACAAAACCAACAAAGCTGGAGACATTTTGCCCAATGTTTATAAACGGTGTAAGATTGCTTCTGTGAAGGCACACATACAAAAAACAAATCAGACAGAAGACGAGAGAGGAAAATATTCCAGTAAAGATCTATTGATGTATCATTTTTTCTAGGTAAAAATAAAATAAAAAAAAATACACATTTGAGCAAGAAATAGTCACACAAGTAATAGTTTGGAGGATTGTTCCTTCAAAATCATTCCATTTAAGAACATTTTGGTGATTTAAGCGCACATGGGAGTCACCTTGTTTCACCAGTCTTCTAAAATAATCCATACAGAAAGAATGCTGCTTTTGCTAATATTAAGTCCTACACACTGAAATTTCAGTCCAAGCCTCTGACGGAACTTCACGTTGCCAAGAGACATGCAGTCATTCACCACTGCTCTGCACTTTGGCTTTCTGAGGACTGTACTTTGGAATTGCTGGAGATTAAATAGCAGGGAATTCAACCTATTAGTAATACTGTTTTCAGTGCTCTTTCAAAGAAAACCAGTGCCTATTTCTCCAGATCTGAGAAAACTCCTGATCTTTTTATGTCATATAAACAGCAAAGAAAAAAAGTTGTCATGCATGTTTCAGATATAGTAAAACAAAATATCTTGCTACGTACTGCTACCCAGGTACCTCCAAGCTATGCTTTCCTCAGCAGCAACTGAGAAGGGGGCATGCACTGTGACCAGGAAAGATGTGGCACGCATCGTATATCAAAAATTGTGATAATTAAATATCAACAGGATGGAGAAAAGGAACCTGCTCCTACGGTGGGCGATTAAAAGGCAAAAATAAAGGTAAAATCAGAACCAACCTACCAATCCAATTATCCATCAGAGACTCAGCAGTTACTGCGGCTTCTACATGACTTGCAGCTTTCCTGATCAAGGGCCGTCACAGGACACCTAAGCAGTAAGGATTTCACATTTCAAACTTGGAATACTTAGCAGCAAATTGCCATTTTCATGAAGCCTGTGGGTACCTGTTCCACCTTGGTCATTTTTCCATTTTAAAAAACTGCAGTGAAATGAGTACCTTTGGGGTTGGTTGGGTTGGGTTTTTCTTTAACTTGTTCTGCTCTTCTAAGTAAATGAACCCTTTATAATCTACCTCCATTTGCAGCAGGGAACAAAATGACTTTGTTGCAAGATCCCCTCTGCACCAAACACATCCCCCCGAGTTTATTTATACATGCCATTTTACCTCTAAGCCTACAGTATCATGAAGGAACTCCATAAGGTGAGAAAAAACCCCTTCATTACATAGGTCTTATTACAAGAGTCTGTGCATTTTCAACACTGAACAGGGGAAAAAAGCCCATAACAACCTAAGCTGGTCCCCTAGTGTACCTTTGCAGTAGGAGTCTGGACTATTTGGCAAATCTGTATCAAGCTAGCTTTTTTCTTTTTTTCCAGTAGAAGACAAGCACTTGGAGAAACTGCAGGGGAACGAGGCAACCTTTCAATCCATTTATCTAATTTCCCACTGTTTCTATTTCTTAACAGGTTAAAAAAAATAAATAAATGTTGTACAAAGAAAATTAATCTGTAACCAGAAGATTTCATTAAATAAAATGTGCTGACCTGTTGGCTATTGCCAGGTCTAGTTTTAACAGAGTACTTTGTTTAGCTCAATGCTTTCTGTTCCTTCTAGCACTGAAATTGCATTTAAAAAGCTAACAATATTGAAAAGACATCTGATTCATTGTCATTTCCATCCTGGCATCCATGCTTTCCAGAACACATAAATGACACTCAGTGCTGTGAAAACGTTTCCTGGAGTAATTTTAAGAGTGCTATAAAAGCCAAGTACAACATGTACGCAATGAGGTAAGACCTCCCAACAACAGTTCGGATGCCTCCACTGTTGTTGGCTAATTTTCAGTTTAAACAACGCAGGCTGGAAAAAAGTAGGCTTTATCTGCTGTCTAGCAAGACCCCTGTTCCAAGTTGAACAAAGCAGAAGTCGCTGCACTCAGGTGAAAACACAAATCAAGATCGCTTGTCTGATGCTCTACGAAGACGATGCTTGCTTTCTGAAACCAAAACTGGCCACAAGCAGAAGAACCAGGAATCTCCCCAAAAAGTGTTATGTAACATAAAGCATTGTCAAACTACATGTCACCTTCACAGAGACCGCCAATCGCCACCTCCCCCCCCCGGTGTGCAGGAATTATTGATCTAAAAGACCAAATTCGCGGATAGGAGGTGATCCCAAAGGGGAGCTCCTGGGGCTGGAGCGCGATGGAGAAACCGCCCCAGCGAAACTCCAGCTTCGGCCCGAGCCGGCGGGCAGGTCCCGCCGGGACAGGCTGCCCCCCGCAGCAGGCACGCCGAAGGGACAAGGCGTTCTCGCCCCACAGCGTGTCACCCTTCCACGCACACGGCAGCGACCACCGGCCCCCAGCTCCCCGGGACTCCGCGGCGCAGCCAGCGAGGCTCGACGGGACGGCGGCCGCATTTCCCGGAACACCCGCGGCCGGAGGAACACGCGGCGTGGGGCGCGCTGTAAACACGCGCCCGTGCGGGCTCGACGAAGGAAGCCCCAGGCGGAGAAGCCTCCACCGGCTCGGGGGACGAGGGGATGTGCCCCTTTGTGCCAGGAGAAGCGACAAGCGTCCCTCCGCCTGCACATCTCTTCAGCACCGAAGCTGGCGGGGATAAAACCCACCCCCCCTAGCCCTGCTGGACTCGGATGCCCCCTCCCCCGGGCTGCTAGAAGGGAGCCGCTCACCCACTGTTCCCCCCCCGCCCCCGCCCCACCCCCCTCACACCCGACGCGCCCCCGCCAGCCGCCGCCCCCCTGCCCCGCCGCCCCCCCGGCCCCGCCCGGGCGC
>JANHFX010025467.1:0-20232 GCA_027560015.1 Chloroceryle amazona
CCGGGATGCCGGGAGGGGGGGAAGAAGTGCTGAGTAGGGAGGTTCAAGAGAGTTGTTCGGGACCAGTAGGGAAATCTCAGCGAGGAAAAAAGAAAGGATGATCTGAAAGACACGGGTAGGAGCGTGTGAGATGGGGGCGGAGGGGGCTTCATTATTGTATTTCGGAAAAAAAGTATTTCAGTTGGACTTCTGCTGCGTATTTGGCTCCCCCGTCCCACTTCCCTAGTGGTGTTTGACGTTTTTGAAGGATAAGGTTTAGCCCTTTTTATTTTATTTTATTTTTTTAATTGTATGTTTGACTTTTATGGATATGTTCGTATTGGTCTGTGTGTTTGTTACAGTCCTAACTGCTGTCGGTTTATGTGACAGCTTTTCTCTGACCTCGGTGAAATGCCGGAATGTGCCAACATTGAACCGCAGAGTTATCTGGCTTTTCAGTCTGTGAATCTTCTTGTAGTTCAGTAGTTACTTGAATACCCTCTGGAGAGGTAGTTCAAGACGTGAAATATATATGACCTTTCAAGATACAGCAGGAATGCTCCTGTAGGTTCTTGTGTTGGGGGAGATTTTTTTATATTTATTTTTTTTAATAGGGACTCTGTGCTTCTCACAAGTTCCCAGGCAACTTGAATGCTGCGGTAAATGTAGATTTTACTGTTAATTTAGGAGTGTGTGTAAAACAATCAGGATGTATATTCTCTGCATTTATTAACTGGAGGTGCTATTAACCCATGTCCTTCGTTAGTTTTCCTCTGATATTTTTTTCTCCATGATGAAGTAAAAGTAAATACATGATGCTGTTAATCGCAAAAGTTTGAGAGAACAGTCTCCCGGGTTAACGTAGTTGACGTTCTCTCCTGGGCCGATGAGGAAGGCAAGTGGTGGTGCTGGGCCTCTTCGGTCGCCTTCAGCTTCTACCCCCCTGTCACTCGGGTCTAGGGGCGCAGTGGAGGTGCCCCAGCGGAACGTAGCTATCACTGCAGCTTTAAAAAAAAAGAAAAAAAAAAAAAAAAAGAAAAAAGGCGCTTTTCCTGATGGCTATGCTGAAATGCAGAAGCCAAAGGGACTGTAGTTTCCTTCTTGCAAGAAGAAGCAAAAGAGCTGGTGGAAAGCGTACTTGTCTCTTTGGGTGTTGCTAGATTTCTGTGTGCAGGAGAGAAATGGGTAAGGAGAAAGGAAGTAGAACACATTTATTCTATATACTTGTCTAGCTATGTCCAGAGAGTTGAGACAGCCCATATCCCTGTGGGACAGTTTTTTAAGGACAGTTTGAGGAATAAACACATTAATATAAACTAGACAAAGAGCTGTCTAATACAGCATAATAAGAAATTTTCATTTTGGACTTTGATCTTAAAGCTTTATAGATTCAGGAAGTACTGATAATTGGATTTAATTTAAAAATTCTCAATCTTGTTTGTGTATTTTTAAGCTTCTGAAATTCAGCTTAATAGGAATCAGTTTCATCTCCCCTCCTCGTTCTCTTCTCCTTATTAAGTATTTAGAAAAGTCTGCTTTCTGCAAAATGCTTTCTAGCAATGACTTGTCTATTTCTGGAGCAATAGGGTGGAGGAGGGAACTGCTCTGTCAGGTACTCCTGGGAGACTCCTACTCCTGCAGTGTCAATAGTGTCATCACTATACAAGATGTATCAAGAGACTGTTTCAGAACTTGACTCTACACAATGCACTGACGTGGTAATTAGACGAGAAAAATTGCAGTCAGCTTCTGTTGATATAGAAATATGTAAACAATCTATAGGATACTTTAGATATTTTTCTAATTTTTTTTTTCTTTTAACTGTGTCTGCTGTATGGGTGCCTAGCTGCTGGCTAGGGTCAATCCACTACAGTTCTAAAACGTGCAGCATGATTATTTATTTACTTTTGCTTCATTTTGGGAAAGAGGGTGAGGGGACAAGCAAGAACTTGGAACTGAAGCAGTGGATCTTTGTTGTTCTTAAATACTGAAGTTGTATACCGTGAATATCCTTTTAATGTGCGATTTGTTTAGATTCTAGTGTTCCCCTCCTCTCTGTGTTCGTTCTTTGATGTTGCTAGCTCTGTGACTAATTGAATGATTTGGAATTGCGTATTGAAAGTAACTGTCAGTTGGCAGATGAAAAAGAGGTCAGTCTCCACAGTGCTTTGAAAGAATGTACTATTGTGGTAGAAATAGTGGCTTCTTTCAGAAGGGAGTGTCTCACTCATGTTGCTGGAACCTCTTGATAACAAACCCAAAGTACAAAGCACTACATATTCAAATCAACTAAATGCAGGTGAACCTACAGTTATACTTTGTATTTACAATTACTTGGATCTTGGAATTGCTCTAAAAATATGAAAAGAGTTAGAGACAGGCATTGATTATGGTCAAGTGAGTAAATGAACACACTCTAAAACTTGAATTTAAGATGAAATGAGTATCTTCAGGAATGAAACAGATGATTGTTGTTATCTTCAAATAAGTATTGCAGCATATGAAAATGCACAGTTAGAGCATATGCAGTGCTATTTCTATACATCTCCTGGATGATTGTTAACCCTGTCATACCATGGTTTAACTTCTTTTAAACTTTGACTTTGAAATTACAGTACTGGCTTTGATGTGTAGGGTCAACCTTAATTTTAGCTCTATATCCCATATTCTTAGGGCCCTGAAATTTCTTGCATGACCAAAAAGCAGTTGCTGAAAAAACTTCATAGGCATGTAGATTGGGTTTGTGATAGGGAAGGAACTGTAGTGCATAACACTTGAGTGCCTCTCTGAGATGCCATGTGATTTACAAATACTGGGCATGGCTCTGTGAGTATGTATTTTATGATGCAAAGAATCAGAATGTCCACCCTACTGATGGGGAAACTAAGTATGAATGTACTTCAGTGATTCTTCCTTCAGTTGGTTATTTTGCAGGTTAGACACAGCTGTGACTTTCAGGACACATTTCAGTTAATAATGAATTTTTCCTGACATATTTAGCATTTTTTTTCTTTTTTTCTTTTTCCTGTCACACAAACCATTTCTTCCTTGACAAAAATCTCAAAATTCATCCACTTAAGAATAGTTACTGTCTTTCCTCACTTTGGGAAGGAAAGAGTTTTTGGGGAAAGTAGTATCACCTTCTATTTTCAGGAAGCAGAAGAAAAAAAAAAAAATGTCAAAGATCAGATGGTAGGAAGTCATGACTGTCTCTGATTCTCACTGAAGGTCTCTTCTAAAAATAATGAGAAAATTATTTTTTCTACATCATCTGCTTCTGTAATCTTGTAAAGGAGTAGGTTTTCTTTTTTGAAGTCTAACCTCAGAGTTAGTACAACTAGCAATCTGAACTGAAAAATGGCAAATATAAAGCCTATTAGAGAAAAACTACTGTGTGACAGGGAAGGGTGAGGGCAGAGAGGGAAAAACTTGTGATGTAGAAAGGTAAGAACAGTGTGAGAACAGGGAGATTCCCCTCAGCCTTGTTGTAGCTTGTGTTTTTTTGGGAAAAATACAAGGCTCAAAGGTTCCTGGCCCTTCAGTGTATGTGACTAGGTAGGAGGTTGCCCGTTTTGCAGCCTACATGTGCACTCCCTTCTTTGCCCAGTGAGAGGCAGAGATTAGCAGAACTGCGATCTTGACAGGAACTTGAGACATTCCATTAATGTATGGGTGACAGACTGCATATATGTTGTTTGTTTTGCTTTAAGACATGTTCTTTTCCTTTGGCAATTCCATTTTGTAAAAGCTACTGGACTAATTTTAATGCTGTCACAAACTTTGGGCTAAAGAACTTGCTTAAGTTTGCAATTTTTCTGACTATAATATGTGACATGCAAAAAAGGCACATATAGTCCAGAAATCAATGTAGCAATGGGCTGCAGGGCTCTAGAGGCAGAAGAATTTGGAACTTCCGTTTGAGTTAAGTAGTCTAATTTATAGTCCAGTATGAAGCTGTAAAAGACTTCAGACAATAAATACATGGACTATTTGAAGGGTTTAATATCGCAAATTCTTAGTTACCCATTCATGAATGAGAGTTTAAACTAGAATGGATTTATTTGTAAACTGTAAGATTCATGTGAGGCATTGTGAAAATTCTTATGACTAAAAAACACGATGAATCATCATGCATAAATAAATATTCAGCCTTCGCTATGGAGCTTCACCTGGCACCTTTACAGTGTTATATTTTTTTTAAAAGGAAATGTTCCTATGAAGTTTTAAAGATACTTCTAAAACCGTGTTTTCTGTAGGACACAGAGGGTTTTGGTTTTGATTTTGTTGTTTTTTTGGTTTGTGTTTTGTGTGTTTGTGTTTTTTTTTTCCTTGACTTGCCTCTATGTACTTATTTTTTATATTGTTTAGAGATAAGGAGATATTAATAGTTGAATATTTCAACTTTGATTGCTTTTACTTCTACTCTTTTAAGCACTAGAATATACGTGTTCTCACATTGCTGTGGGAAGTATAGAGTGTTTTAAGTGAGAAGTTTATGAATTGTGCTTCATACAACTTAAGTCTTCAGATTATACACTTTATGGGATCAGAACTTCTAAAAAATTGTTTTGTAGTCTAGGAATTTATTATAACTTATGTTATGGTAGCTTTGATTATAATAAATAAGAATTGATTATAATTGTCTCCCATTGTTGCCTCACCCTCTGTTGTCCCCTCTGTTGTCCATCCATCCCCTTCCTCCCCAGCTTTAGGTTCTTAAAAAGCCTGGCTACAGTTATCTGTGAAGGTCTGGTACCATTCCTCATTTTGCTCTCATTGCTTTAGTGATGTTCTATACAATGTGTAATATAAATGAGGACGAGTAGTTGCAGTTTCCATTGTCAGCCTGTTTAGCTTTTTTCCAATGTATTCTAAATGTGTCAGTTTAAAAGTTCATGCCGGATTCCACAAAAGAGTTACAAGGCTTATATGCCACTTTAATGTACTTGATGATTTTATTCAGGAGGCAATTCAGAAAACACTTGCCAGAGTTGCTTAAACACATGAGAAAGCCCGGGTATCTCAGGATGTGATATGCAGCAATGTTCTTCATGTAAATATTTCTGTTGGATCCCCTTCATTGCTTGGCACTGTTTTATATCTTATAGTAAACAGTCTTCCCCTCTCTCTGTCGCCATTATACAATCCTAATGGTGAGGTGCAAGCTCTGCTAAGGTTTCTTTGCTTCTGAATCATTGTATAGATAGGCAGATGACCTGGTTTATGAAGGACTTGCACACAGTCACTTTGTTTCTGTGTTCTGTTTTGGGATCTATTCTTACTTTTTCCTCTTCCCAGTTTTTGTTGATATCTGTAAATATTTTATGCTGGCTTTGCTCAGATGATTACAAAAGCTTTACCTGAGAGATGATAATTCTTAAGCTTTCTGGTTAACTTCTGCATAAATTAATATGTAAATACCTTCCATCAGCGTTTAAATTGTCAGTTGCTCTTCCTTTGTTGATAAATTAATCTACATTCTGTTACTTTTAATACTGTGTTCAAAGTATTGGATATCCACTGTGATTGAATAAAGTGTATTTTTTTTGAGCTGTTGTACTGATTTCTGATGATACAAATGACCAAAGTTGATTCCTATCTTGTACTTAGATATAATTTCTTGTTTGAAAAGGTATGCACAATCTTTAGATATCTGTTATTTTGATATGTTTCAACTCTCTTCAGCATCAGATTATCTATAACAACTTTTATTCATTAGTATTTTGCCTAATTAAATGTTGGGTTTTTTTGGTTACTATGTGATGTATGATGTTAATGCACATTAAACGTCTAGCTAACCATGGAGGTGCTTCGGGGTTGAATCTTGGTGACCTAATAGTGATTCATCTCGCAGTCATGACAAGCCTCATAGCAAAATCGCCTCTGTAATAGCAAAAGGGCTACTGCTGATGAATGCAAATGGATCTTAACATGGAGTATTTTCCAGTTCAGTCTATTGCGAGTCTCGATCATTAATGTCAGATGTCTGCACTTTATTTCAGCTTCTAGTGTGCAAATGGTAACTTTAGTGGGATAGTCCTCAACAGCTTCAGTCTATTTTCATAACAGTAGCGATAGTTCCCTGTCATGCTCCCCACAGTATTTCATGCTTCTGAATTTCCACATACTGTATTCCACTTAGCTAGTAGTTCAGAGGTCTTTGTAATCTTTGGCTCTGTAAAATTTTGGCTTCCAGGCCTTCTAGAATGGAATCAACAGCTTTGTGAGATGTTGAATTTTCTTCCAGTTCAGATGGTCTTCTCCTTATTAGATGCTTACATCTAATATTACAGAGAATGAACAGTTGTCACCTCAGTTATCTTAGTTGTGTTCCCAGAGTTCAGAGTAATACAAATGACATTTTCTCTTCTTTGATGTGAGTTCAGTTTTGTTTTCCAAAAGAAATGTGCTATCTTTGCTTAATCCCAAGGAAAAGCACCCACTCCTCACTCTTAAGTGAGGGATAATCCCAAACTTGTGTTCATACAGCTTTGAAAACAGCATCTGTTCTTTGTTGCTGTGACTTCAAGTAGATCTGTTAGGTGAGTGGAGATAGGCCATTCCCTGAAGTAACAGGTTAGAATCAAGTTGATCTTGGTATCAGGCATTGGACACCTGATAGTTTGAAATATTATAGAATGTCTTTTGTCATATTTTTCTTCTTTGCTCTGTTCTAAGTTGTCTGAGATTCATAGTTTTGCTCAATAAAGAGCAGGTATGGTTTATGTTGCAGAGAGTATCAGGGACAACAAGTCAGCTTTTAGTCACAGCTTGATTGATGTAGTTCAGTAGGGGAAGCTCTAATTTCATCTTTCTACTTCAAAGCATGTATGCAATGAGTCTGGAAACAGGGGATATAGCACATTTTAACTTGAAACCAACCACTGTTAAAATATATTTAAGATCCTAAAAGTACAATTAAAATCAAATAAAGTCATTACACAGTATCAGCTTTCACAGTTCTTAGTTCACACTTGGCAGTCTCAGAGTTAAGGTGTAGGGCAGGTGACAGTCATGCAGTCATATCTCTTATGTCGTCTGGAGATCATCAAGCAGAATACTTTGTTGAGGTTTGCAGAGTTAAACAGACTGTGCCAGGAGTTTACTTCCCCCCACACCCGCCCCGTTCTGAGGTACCACCATCCTTAATACTGCTGTGGTGTGTGTAACTTCAGACCATTTGTGGAGAAACTCTCATCCTGTTGACTTGGGTAGTACTTTCTTCCTGTCCAACCTTAGTTCCCTTCCTTGGTACTCTTCACCTGATGCATCAACAGACTTGAAGAAAAAGGGCACAGATAAGTAAATTTTCTGTTTCCAAAACTACTTCCCCTGTGCTCAGCTCTTAATTTAAGAGCTTTCCCAAAGCTGCTGTTTCTGAATGGCATCTCTGCATATACTGAAATGTTATGGTACCATTTGCTAGAGATCCTGCTAGCTAGATGCTAGAGTGTACATCCTGTTGCACTGCTGACGGATACTTCGTCTTCATGCAGGTTGTACCTGCAATTGTTGGGTTGGGTGCTGATACTAATCCCAGCATGGTGATGCCTGTGAGATGGGAGAAGGCTTTCACTTTTCTGTCAGTGGTAGCAGTAGTGGCCTTCTTGTCACAGTCCTTTAAAGGTTCTCAGACTTGGAATAATTGGCTTGTAACTGCAGGAAGCATTGTGAAAGGTCCTCCAGCAGTGGTCTTTGTGGATTTATTATTCAGCTGTTCTTTGGGGAACTATGCTCCTGGAAGCAAGTTGAAGGAAATGTCAGTATGACAACTTTCATTCTGGAGAAACTACATCTAATCTCAACTAGAATGTTGAAAACCTCTGTGCCTGATTTCACCAGATAAAGACAAAGAACTGCTCTAGCAGTGTCATCGGAAAGAATGTGGCACAGACACAAGCTCTTCAGCTTTCTTTTCTTGGGTTATGACTTCAGAGATGGACTGAGTGCAACAACTGAGGCTGTTGGAGCAAGCTGTTGCCAGCTGTGGCAGCACTGGGAGAAGTGCTTTCTGGGAATTCTTAATATTTTCTTGTGGCTTTGAAGAATTTTTTACTTTTTTTTTAATTAAGGATAATTCTACTTCTTACTTGATAGGGAATAATTCGAAAGAAGGTTTCTGTGACTCAAGTGTCCTATCATATGTCTGTGTTATGCAGCACCTTTTAGCTATCTGATCTTGTGGGATGGCTTTTTTTTTTCTCAGTATAATGCAGAAAGAATAAGGTGGGACTTTATAGCCATTATATGCTTATTTATGATGTAGTTTTCCCCTTTTACTATGAAAATAGTATTACAAGAACCTTCAAAAACATTTTTTTTTTTAGGATAAGGCAATTAAACATCCTACATCCAAGTAAAAATGGGACTAAGTGGTAGTACAAAATTATGTCTCACATAGAAACAAGTCCATAACAATTCAAAAAAAGGTATTGCTCTATTTTACTAGGTAACCTCATGAAAGTGGGAAAGGTTTCACTAATGTTACTGAATGTGGAATACAGATTGAGTTTATGGTATGGTTTAGATTAATGAATTGAGTTTAGGTCTTGATCTCCTTTTACAACTATAGCTAGCATGACAAATCTTCAGCGTGTTACTGGAGGTGCATCATTTTTGTGTTCCACTCTCTCAGTATTACCTATTAAGTTCCATACATATGCTAGGATTATATGATTGTTTTGCTTTCTAGAAGGATATTTAATTGAAAAGCCTTCGATGACAGCTTTTAAAGGACGTGAGATGGTAAAACCTTTCTGGAGTACTTTGTCATGGAAGGTGCAAATCAGTGGATCTCTCAGTGGACAAATTTATTTCCACTCATGAGTTCAGCACTTAGCTAGTATCCAGAGAAGGTCTATGTTGTGAATCTCTTCAGTGACATCCACGGCTTCATTAAAACTGTGCACCCTCTAGCCCTGGGTCTCTCTAGGAGTCCTTGACTCTTGCTGACCCTGGCAGAAAAGACACTGTGTTGAGTATCAGTCTTAGTACTTGCTAAGATTAATATGCAATATTGAGTTGCTTTGAGACAGACTGCTTTCTGACTGTGACATCATGTACAGTAGTTATATTGATATTAACTTGGTCTAGATATGCCTTACCCACAATTATTTTTTGCCATAGTGCATCTTCCTTACTGTTGACTTCAGCTGTGACTGTGATGTAGCACTAGCAATGATATCTGTTCTATTTGCAGTGAAAATATCACAGCAAGCTTCAATGCAGTGGTGCATATTGCCTCACTGATTTGTTAATGATTCTGGTAATGTCTTGTCTACTACATGTTAGTAAAATGGAACTGATCACAAAAGTAATACTTCTCTAATAATTTCACTGTGCTGTGTGTAGGGATTTTTCTTTTACATGTAACATTAGGATAGCTTGTAGATTTCCCTCAGATTTGCGACTATCATTGTGATGTACTTCTGTTTGTGCAGGAAAAAAAATCCTAAAATCTCTTTTAGTATTTCTAATTTCCCAGTAATTTCCAGTGGTCTCTCTGTACTCATTCCAAGTTTGATTAATCCCTCATAAAGAGGAATGATAAAAAATGGAAATAATATTTTAGATGAGATTTCTTCAGTGCCTTGCATGCGTTATTATTACCCTATCCTAGCTAAATGCATTATGTGTATGTGTACAGATTCCTAGGATTTTTGGAATAAGTAAAAAATTTGCTTTGTCATTTATTATTTGATTATCAAGACAGTGTGCTTTCTGAATTAAGTTTCTTAGAAAACCAAACGAGAATTTCTCTTGAATGGAGTAAGTTAATTTCAGCATTTCCTATCAAAGAGTTTTCTTCTTTAGGTTTTCCTCTTTGTACTTGAAATCTGTGGTGCTGCTACTGAAAGCTTCTTGCACATCTTTCCTAGTTTATTTTTTTTACTAGCCTCTAGATGTAGAGTTCGGTTTATAGTTGCTCTTTATGAAGCATTCTTCAGCAGGCATGCCACCTTCTGCAGCTTCTGCTGCCTGATGCTGGATCCTTAACTGTGCTGATACAACTGCTTATGCAGTTGCTCATTAACTTTAATCAGGCAACTTGGTTATGAATAATCAAACTTAGTTATTTCTTGCCTTACTGCTTTTAACCCTGATGATTTCAATGAGCAGCTTTATGAATGGCCTGCAGTCATATTAATGCAAATGGATGGATAATATTATGATAGGAATGAAAGATGGAAAAAAGGGGAACTTCATAAGACTTTATTTTAGCAGCTTATAGAAGAAAAACACAAACCAACAACAAACCAACCCACCACACTTCCTTTTTTAAATAGGGCTCTTCACTTCCCTGCTTAGAAAAAATTCTGTTAGACAAAAATACTCAAAGCGGTGTAGATTTGTATAAATGTAGAACCTCCTCCTCTCAGACTCCTCAACAAATTAAACAACTCATAGAAGCTTAGATTTTTCCATACTTGTTGATTATGTAGACTCAAGGTCTTTCCTACTTGATAGTAGTGAAGAGTGTTTATAAGTTTAGTAATCCTAATGCATGAATAGTTACTGGAGCTCTGCTTATGTCATCCTAAGCACCATGTAATCCAAGAACGAGTGTTCAATCCTAGGGCTAAAGGATGACCTGATTGCTGTCTATAACTGTGATTAGAGATTACAGACAAGATGGAACTAGACTTTTTTCAGAGGTCCCCAGTGATAGGATGACAGACGATGTAAACAAGCTACATGAGTTACAATAATTAATTCAGTGATTTTTATACTTCCAGGAACACTGATGGCAGCAAGAAAATTTCTCTCCTTTGGTTTTCAAGTTAAAAGAGTACTGGAATGTCCTTTTAATGCTACTTATTTCATTTATCTACTAACTTGTTTTTACTGAACCTTTAGTAATATGTCAGAAGGATGTTTCAGTGTACCACATATCTGACATGATTTTTTTTTTTCCTTCAGCAAATCTGACAGGCCATGCAGAGAAAGTTGGCATTGAAAACTTTGAACTCCTGAAAGTTCTTGGAACGGGGGGTAAGATGCTCTGTTTTTCTAAGTTAAATGTTGGAAGCATTACTCTTAAATATAGCTTTGTTTTCTAGTGGAGGTTGTGGTAATCGGAACATTCTTCAGGAAGGTACATCAGTTTTGTATTGCATAGCATAATTTTATACACACTTTCTCACAAATATTGTGCAAAAATGGAGGCTACATGGTCTAGCTCACAGCACTTTTTGAAGATTTTTCAAAACAATGGAAAAAGAAATGTCTATTTCTGACGTTTTAACAGTTTGTGAAAAATCTGATCTGTTAGGGCACGATCTTGATAATTTCATTAAATTTACAGACTATTTTAATGAATTTCTGGAAAAAAAAAATAATGTTAGTACTTCATTGAATAGAATGCTTCAGTCTTTAACTGTTCTGTTCAAATCCCGTAATTTTTAAGGTGGAAAATGTTCTTTGTTGTTTTGTGGGTTTTGCACAATGTTGGAGATCTATTGGATGTTGTATAGGATTGTTGGCTGTAACCAACAAAAAAACTTTGTTTCTTCTTTGTTAAAGGGACGCACACAGAGACCCATACACAGACCAGAATAACGGCTTTTATTCTTCATAGTGTGTCTACACATTTGTTTTTGTTTTGTCAGTATTAACATCAGATGCAGTGTTGAGTAGATTGGGATAATCATGAAGTTGACTATCATCAAGGCCTGTAGAAGTTATGACAGTTATGATATTAAATTTGGGGTGTTACCAGCCATTAACAGCTAGGAACGAGGCTCTAATTGCACAAGCAGCTACATCGCTGAAAAGAGCAAAGGGTTTTGATTTTCACGTTTAGCTGTCATATGGAATCTTTCATGAATTCATTAAGCTGTTAAATCACCTGAGAGTGTATTTTTCCAAAGTAACTTTTTTAAAATTCAAATTTAACAGACTTAAGAATTCAACCCTTGCTGTTGAATTTCAGCAGTTAGACATCCAAGTAAGCTTTAACATTCATAGACCTATGTTGCATGTTCATGGTTAGAATCAGCTATGCTGTTCTGGTCAGTATTGGTTTGAGTGGCGTTGACAAAAATTAAATTACTTACAATTATGCATTTATGTGAGGATGTTTTTCTTTCCTGCTGATGGAAACATTGGCTGGTTTTTTAATTATGTGTGTGTGCATGTATATGAAAACCAGTCCCATACCTGAATACCTTTATTCCTTTCCACTGCCGTTAGTCTGAGGTCACTTAATATTACAGCTATTGCTTTTAGATTACAAAGTAGGTTTTGGTGGTTTCGTGTCAGTCTTGAATTTCAGACTAGTGGTAGCCTGACCTTCTCCTCCTGTCTTTAGGCAGTATTTCTGAAACACCCTTTTTGCTGCTGTTAAACTGTTGCCTGTCATTCATAGCTACCTTCCACAAACAGATTCTTCATAAGCAGATTGCTGGATTTCTCTTGGCCTGACCTACTCTTTATCATAGCAGGTAGTCCTTAGCCTTAGTGCCAGGCTATGCTGTTCACTCAGGTGAACAGGATAATTTTTGAGGGATCACTTTCAAAAAAGGCTACTTCAAGTGACTTGACAATGGGATTGACAGTGTGTGTGTGTGAAGGAAAAAAGCTGAGGACACATGCCTGTCTGTCTTCATCCTGCACTAGTAATCATGTTATTCCAGAAACATTTCTCTCTTGGTAGACTTTAGCATACTAAGTTAAACTGGGATGGTGTGGTGTGTGTATGTGGTGGTGTTTTTTTGTGCCTGTCTTGCCTGCCTGCCTGTCTGTCTTTCTTGCCGGCCCGCCCGCCTTTGTTTTTCAACAGGGTCTATGGGGAAGCAAGGTGATTCCTGGAATAAGTAAAGACCTTTCCAAACAGCCATTGTATGTCCATTAGTGACTTGCCCCCAAATTATGGGCAGGATGATAGGAGAGAAATGTGGTTTGTGTTGGATTTTTTTTTCCCCTTTGGTATTGTGGTGTTAGGGGTTTTTTTGACAGTTTTGAGAACTCTGCTTTTTTACGCTACTAAATTCTATGAAGTTAAAGATGAGGCTGGAGCTAGAGATCATCTTAGATGAATTGCTTCGCAGAGACAAAAGGGATGCTATTGGTTTATTTTGGGAGCAATTTAAAGGAAAAAGAGGAAGAGGGCATTTAATGGCTTCTGTTTACTTGTTGCTCTGCCTTTTTAGGCAAGACCTATCTTTACTCTGGTAGTGAAAGCCTTGTCCTGATGTAAGATTTTAGGTATTACCAACATTACTGTAATATAGCTAATGCTAAATAAAAGCTATGCTGCTGTCTTGCATTCCTTTCTGTTTGGTTTGTTCTTGTACACACTGCTTCCAATGGAAAATTACTTGTTACATTTTGCTTTTTGGTGTTAAAAGAATATCATAGTATAGATGTTCCTCTTTTGACTTGAGTCTCACTGGAAAACATAAGGAAGCAAATATCTGAATAGTTGCCTTATAATTGGAGTGAGATCCTTTATGTTGTGTTAAGGAGCTATTAATATAATAAACTTGCCCATTGGAAAAAAATCGGTAACATAAAATACATGACAGGATGCCAGTGTTAACAAACCTATTAATAACATGCTTGTATTGCTTACTTGACTTCTCTGACTTGCCCATGTTCTAATTGGTATATATTTTCTGAAATTCTAGTCTCTTTGTTTTTAAGTCTTTTTTTTCCTGACATTACTCTATTGCATTGCTTATTTGAAATGTTCAGATCTTCTGTCCACTGAACTCATGTTTCCAGCTGTTCTTCCTATCTAGTTATAGCTTTTTTTCCCCGTGACATAGAAAACTAGTGTCTAGTCTATAGAACAAAGACACTTTACAGCAAAGTAATCTTACCAAAGTAAGCTTACCAAAGCCACAAAGGGCACAATGATAGAAGGTGGCTGTATTGGTTTATACACTCCCACTTGGCTTTTTTTGCTTCATTCTTTGTAAATATATTAAAAAAAAAAGTTTAATATAGAGTGCATTCTGGGTCATGTTTTTCTACATATAGGTTGTTTGGTTTTTTTTTTCTAATCAATTGTTGATTCTGAATTTAGTAAATGTCACTTCGGTTCAGTTTTTCAGCTATATTTGAGACAACACAAGTGGTTCTTGAGCATGTGCCCTAATAATCCAGTCTACCTCTGAAACTACAGTCCACTAATGAAGATGAAAAACAATTAGAAACAAGAATATGGCTGCTATATATAATTGAAAATATTTCATATGTGATCTTTTGGAATTAAGTGCTTATATGAGTAGGATATCTTCCTTGTATATGGAAGACGCTTAGAATATTAAGAAAATTTGTTGGATGAATGTCAAATTTAAATAATTGGCTCAAAAATCTTGTTATACAAGAAGGTAAAAAGAAGTTCTGATAAAGAATTCTGATAAAGTTAAGACTGTGAAATTAAATTAGATCTTTCAAAACATATTGAAGAAAATATAAAATATTCTTCTCTCATAAAAGGAGGAAAAAGAAAGAAGTGGGGTTATTGTGCTCAGGAGAGTGATCCAAAATAGGGATTGTCTAAAAATAATTCCAAACTCCAATTAATATTTTACTTCAGTTTCTAAGGAGGACATCTATGATGAATACAGAATGGAAGGTGAAATGGCTAATCGGAGACAGTTCGGAAACACAAAATAGTCTTTCTGTACTGAAAAGAGAGGATTGAGTTCATTCAAAGAATTTGAAACTTGCACAAATTCATCTTCTTCATCCATGAGAGAATTCTGGAAGAATTTGTACATTAAATTGGAGATCAGTAGTGAAGATTCTTACCGGAACTAATTCCAGAGGTGGTTCAATGTAACTGGAGAGAATAGGAAATGCAATCCTGCATTTAAGAAGGAAAGAAGGAAGTAAGAGGGTGATCGTGGCAGCTATTGGTTAGTTGCTGTGACTTCAGCAGTATGCAGTGCCTTCAGAGCAATTTGAAAGAAAATATTTTGCCTTATTTTTTGTAAAAATTAAAAATTAATGGCATACTTATCTGGTGGTAGAATGTCTTGCATATGAGAGCCTTCTTCTAAAAACTTAGTTCCTTAAACATCGAAAGGTAGGAATTTATTGTGTGCCATACCTATTTCCTTTTTTAAAAAAGCTAGAAGTAAAAAGCAAAATACTGATATAAAGTACATTTTAAAGTGCAACTTAACCCTCTCTTGTCACTTTCTACCTTTCTCATTTGCCATCTCTCTCTCTCACTTGTTTAGTGGGACAGGGAACCTGGAGACATAATAATGTTGAAAAAAAAATCCATTAAACATTCTTGCCTATCTGATATTTGAGGGAGGATGACTGCGAATGCCTCATCTTTGACAGTTTAGCAGTGCACAGTAAAATTTGAAAATGCTTGTTTAGAATGCTATTTGATCTTTAAGTTTTTTTGTCTTCTCTCTGTTTTTATTTTCTAGAGCTATATACCTTTCTGATTTTGCCACATCCCCAATTTTAATTCATAAGGACAGATATCACCAAAGCGAGAGCTCTGCCTCCCAGTTCTTTAGGAAGGTTAAATTTAAAAACTCTTATAGCAATAAAACGGGGAGGAAGGAGGACATTAGGCATATATCATGCAAGAATACAGTGAAATTGATTCAGGTCATTAAATATTTTGTACCTCTGAGCCTTTTCCTATTGTCTCATGCTTATTCTTACACTGACATTAAAAAAAGTAATTTAAGAAAGAGGTATAGCTTATGTAAACACTTGAAAACATTGTTTTGAAACTGTCTGTATGCAAATGTCAAGATTTGATGGATTTAGAAGTCTATGTAAAACCATTCTGCATGCTATAAACAATAAGAATTACTTGCCTTTTTCCCTGTAGGAATTAGCTGGCACGATGCAAAGGCTTAATCACAGAATCATAGAATGGCTTAGGCTGGAAGGGACCTGAGAGATCATCTAATCCAACCTCCCTTCCATGGGCAGGGATGCCTCTCAGCTAGACTAGGTTGCTCAAGGCCTCATCCAACCTGGCCTTGAACACCTCCAGGGTGGGAGCATCCACAACCCCTGTGGGCAGTCTATTCCAGAGTCTCACCGCCCTAGTACTGAAAAACTTTTTCCTAAGAGCCAATCTAAACCTATTTTCTCTCAGTTTAAAGCCATTTCCCATATCCTATTGCTGGACACTCTTGTGAAGAGTCCCCCTCCAGCCTTCCTGTAGGATCCCTTCAGGTATTGGAAGGCACTTATAAGGCCCCACCCCCCGCCAGAATCTTCTCTTCTCCAGGCGGAACAATCCCAGCTCCCTCAGCCTATCCTCATAGCAGAGGATAGGCTGAAGCCCCTGGATCATCTTTGTGGCCCTTCCCCAACAGATCTGTGTCCCTCTTAGGGGGGGACACCAGAACTGGACACCATATTCAAGGTGGGGTCTCCCAAGAGCAGAGTAAATGGCGAGAATCATCTCTCTTCATATGATGGCCACGCTTCTCTTGATGCATCCTAATGTGCTTGCATTTACACCAAAAGAATGAAGAAACAAAGTATACTTTATATCTCTAATTCATTGTCTTTCAGCAAGCGTGTACTTCAGAGTATTCTACTGACTTGTTGACTTGTTATTAGGATGATGTGTATTAGTGTGAACAGTTTGGGCTGTGGTAGTTAACTTTCTCTCTAGTAGTCAGTATGGAGCTATGTTCTAGATTAGTACCGAAAACAGTGTTGATAATTGAGGGATGTTTTAGTTACTGCTGGGCAGTTTTTACACACGGTCAAGGCCTTTTCCACTTCTCACCCCAACAGTAAGGAGGCTGGGGGCACACAAAAAGTTGGGAAGGGACATAGCTGGGACAGCTGACCCCAACTGACCAAAGGGATATTCCATACCATATGATGTTATGCTCAGCATGTAAAGCTAGAGGAAGGAGGAGGAAGCAGGGAGGATGTTCAGAGTGATGTTTGTCTTCTCAAGTAACCATTAAGTGTAATGGAGCTTTGCTTTCCTGGAGATGGCTGAATACCTGGCTGATGATGGGAAGCAGTGAATGAAATCTTTCTTTTGCTTTGCTTGTGCACGCAGATTTTGCTTTGCCTGTTAAACTGTCTTTATCTCAACCCACAAGTTTTCTCACTTCTCTTCCAATTCTCTCCTGCATCCTACTGGGGAGTGAGCGAGTGGCTGTGTGGTGCTTGGTTGCTGGCTGACATTAAACCATGACAGTGAAAAAGACAGTAGTGAAAAGAAAGTTTTAACCCCCAATTGTATTTTTCTGCATCACAAATAAAATGATAATTTTGTATAAATTGCTGGTATGAAATGTCTTACAGGCCTGATATCCATATCAATCTGCAACTAATAATTGCTTTAATCTTTAACTTCAAATTTTTATCTTATTTCTCTTAATAAACTACAAGGTCAGTCTGACATAGTTTGTGTGTGTATATATAGTATGGATTATATTGGTCATTTAGTTCTTTATCACTAAAAGTATTTTTAATGAATTCCTGGGGGGAAGATACGGTGACTCTGTGTGCAACTTTATGGGAGATGTATTGCTGGCTAAATATTTTTGCCTTGGAATTACTTGGGAGGTGCATCAGATTTTATGAGAATGAACAGTAAAATGTGGCTTTTTGAAAAATTAAAAAAGATTTTCTGAAATAAGATTATCAGGTAGGATATTTTTGCAATTAGTTTAGGTGCCTTCTCCTTGCTGCCACTCAACTGAATTGCTTTTGCAGTGTTGTCTTTTAAGTAGATTTCACATAGTGATATCAGAGTTTCTGGTGTTGAATATATCATGAGTCATTTGATTAAAATAGTGCTACTTAAGATTTCTTCTCATCAAAACTGTTGAGAATCCTTATCACTCTGTCAGTCCTTTTCAGATTTCTGAAGAAACACTTTGTACTGTGGTAAAGCTCTCTGTTGCAAATTCTTATGATAACACTAGTACATCTTCTAGAGATTTCCTTACAGCTATTACACTCGCCAGATAATTTTCTCCTATGCTGTATGTAAAGCTGTAGTAGGTGCTGATAATATACTGCTAGCATTCTGCCAGTTAAGATGCATTATTGTGTATCTTTATAAAGTGTTATTAAAGATACAGATAGACAAGTGTTAAAATCTAGGGGCTTTTATTTATTCAAATGCAGCTGAATGTTCTCCAGCACTTATTATAAAACTACTCTTTCCTAGGAACCTAAGGAAACTTCAGGTTAATACTCTAGACTGGGCTTTTCAGAGGCACAAGGAAGTTCAATGTCAAGTTTCAGATGAAAATTGGTGAAAACCAGGGCTGTTCCTTTAAGCAGTTGAGAAATGCAAGCTCCCGCCCTTCTCTGCTATTTTTGTTAGATGTTAGTAGAATGCAGAAGTGTTACCTACTTTTTTTGAGAAGCAACTCCTTAAAAAGATGTAAATAATACTTGGGAAGCAAGTTTGTTTTTTTTTTTTTAAGTAGTGTTGTGAGCAGTAGGGGTCTGTTTTTCAGATGGTAAAAATAATTTGACATCCAATATTGAATAACATGAAAACTAGGCATATGCATAACAGTATTACTGTGGTCTGTACAACCTTGATCACTTCTGTCTGTACATCATGACAGTATGTATGGCCCATGTCTGTTTTACTACTATGGTTAGGTATGAAGGTAAGTAAAGAAGTTTTTTGTTATTGCATTATTTACATAATATATCTGTAAAATAACAGTATATAATATGTATAACAATATTTAATTATTTTTTATGACCAACTGGTGGCTGTTGAGCCCAACTTAAATAAACTTGAGATCTCCTAACTCAAAGTTAGGAATGTGACTTAAAGTTGGGGAATGCATTATAATACCCTGAACAATCTTCTTCAAGATTTTCAGTATCTCATATTTGTCTCCCAAACCAGATATATTTACTCTAATCTCTTCTGACTCTGTTTGCCATTCTTGAGAGATATGGTGTGAAAACTTATTTTATGAAAGCTCACATTGAGAATAATGTAAAGAAGGCAAGCATGGTTCCTTGGAGTGTGATGTCAGGTAAAGAACTCCTCTAAGAGAATTGCTCGTTAAATGAGCAGCATCACTTTCGCATACTGAATGAAGCAGAACTTGTTGAAAAAAACCCACATCTCATTTGCTAATTTAAACCTCTATTACCTGCTTGGAAAAAAACAGTAAAAACCTGGGCTTACATGTAATGCCGCAGAGTGGTGTATGCTATTCCATGTTTAAAGACCAGCTAAATTTGAGTGTGTCACATGAGGACAGTATACCCTGTGCAGTGTATTTGGTGCTTTGAGATACTTGAGCATTTTCGTTGAGAAAGTAATGTGAAGATAATTGTAGGGGTTGGACAAAACACCCAACTGGTTCAGTTTTCAGTAGTTTCACAGCTTAACCACATATTTATTTGTATGTTTTGGGCAGTTCTTAATCTTGGTACTTAATGATTTTATTTTTCACTTTATTTCTAGATAAAATGAAAAATTGTTCTTCACTTACCTTCATACAGCTTTTATCCCTTTTAACTTCTTAGGTATTCTACTTTTTGAGGCTAAATAACAAGTCTAGATGTGTTTCATTCCCTTCATGATTAGAAGAATTCTTTTATTCTTTTCTGTATTCTTTTTTTTTTTTCCCAGATGTTGTTCTGTAGTTTTTAATTCTGATGGGGGAGAGCTGGAGATAGAAGAGATGAGACCAAATTAGTGTGCATTACTCAAAATAGAGGAATTTCATGCCAGAGCATAAATGATTTCTGGTTTTGTGTTGAAGGTTTGGGGGGTGGTATATTTGTGTAATTTTTCCCCTTCAGTACTTTCCTTGAAGCTGTAACATTCTGTTCACTTTTTGGATTGCCACTTTTGTTTTCACATAGGGTTGTCTGTTGTAAATTCAGGGATGTGTTATTTGGTTGTTTTTGTTTTGTTTTGTTTTGTTTTTCCCTCAGTTATAACACTATGCACAAATAATTATTATCCCATTTTACTTAGATTACTCATCTACCTATTTGGAATTTTATCTGCCATTTTATTTCTCAACTACTTAATATTTTGATACGATGCAGTGCATAATTTACTAAAACAAGAAAATCAGCTTCCACGTGTTCATATGACCGAATCAGGAAGGATTAATTCTTGTGGTGAACTTCTTTCACCGAAAAAGTGGAATATTTGGTTTTAACCTTTTGGGTTTTGTCTGCTAATAAGCTTTTCGTATGTAAGGGGGGGGGGGGGGGGGCCCTCTTACCACCCTTGATTGTTTAGAGGGTTTTAAGGTACTTGTTTAGCGGGACTGTTTCAAAACCAGAGAACTTTGA
>JANHFX010025467.1:20732-42164 GCA_027560015.1 Chloroceryle amazona
GTGTTTTTGTGTGTGTGTGTTGTTTTTTTTTTGTTTTTTTTTTTGTTTTTTTTTTTTTTTTTTTTTTTTTTTTTTGGGTGTGGTGGGGGGGGGGGGGGGGGTGGGTGGTGGGGCCCTCTTTACACCCTTGATTGTTTAGTGGTTTTTAAGACACTTTTGTAAGGGAACTTGTTAAGAACCATGGAAATCTGAAAAAAATTGTCATTATCATTATTCCTTTCTCCATTTGAGTCCATTATGAGAACCTCATTATGAGAAACTTCCTGGGTACTAAATACTGATGGGAAGAATTTATTGGCTTTTCTTTGGGTTTTTGGAACTTTGGTGATATAAAGTCAATAATGAAAGTATGTAAGTTGTGCAAATATGGGCAGACTATTTTGAGGACAAAAAAAATAGCATCTCTCACTCTAAACTCTTGCTAAATTCTCACTATGGGAGTTTTAGGTTATACAAAATTAGGTTTTAAATACTGAAACTTTTTCGCACTCTTGCTGCTTTTGGTCACTAAACTCATTTGTTGAAATTTTGCTCAGAAAATGTCAGTCTGGAGCACAAAAACTGTTCTGGAAGGTTTTAGCCTCGATGTTTACTGTAACAATGGGTAATTGAACATAATAATGATATCAGCCAGACCTAGAATATGAGTAGGTGACTGTTTTGTTATTTTCTTCCCCTCTTTTTCTTTAAGCCTATGGAAAGGTGTTCCTAGTGAGGAAAGTAAGCGGCCATGATGCTGGAAAGCTATATGCCATGAAAGTACTGAAGAAAGCAACAATAGTTCAAAAAGCCAAAACAACTGAGCACACAAAGACAGAACGACAAGTGTTGGAGCACATTAGGCAATCGCCATTTTTGGTCACATTACATTATGCCTTCCAGACAGATACAAAGCTTCATCTCATTTTAGGTGAGTAGTTTTCAGGATTCAAGTCTTATATTAAAAAAAAATTAAATATATGCCCTTTTATTTCCCTAATGTTTTGTAGGGGTTTGTTTGTTTGTTTTTTTGGTGTTTTTCTGATGTGGTCTGAAGTAAGTACTGTGTGTTTGGAGATTGCATGAGAGACCATAGGAAGTAAAATACTGTTCAACAGCATCTGTGTTTGTGGTTTTCCTGTTTGAGCTTCAGTGTGCTACTCTGACTTTGGGGGGGGTGTGTGGAAAAAGTATTATCAGTGACTCACATGCAGAAAAAATTGTATGTGACCATGAGTACTGAAACCAGAGAAATATTTTCTTGAATTTACCTAGAAGATGAAATTTTGATTTGCACTTTTTTAACCACAATTATATACCGCATTAGTTTTCTACAGATTTTCAGACAAACTGCTACTCTGAATCAAAAAGTTCTTAATCTTTATGAATATGGGTGAATCAGGACATTTTTCTCTGCATGCTTTCTTTGCACTTCTGGCACAGAGGTTATTGGTAAGGTGGGATGATGAAATGTCACTTTGTTACTGGAATTGGTAGAAAACAAGAAAAAAGTAAGGAAATATTTAAGCAGCAAGAAGCCTTCTAGCTCAAATATATTGCACATTTCACTCTTAAGAGCACACTGTATATTGTCCTCAGTGTCTTCAGTTTTTCTAAAATGTTGTAATCTGCCTGAGCAGACAGGGCTACCTGACCCTGTGCTAGCCACTTAATGTACTGTTTTAACACTGAAATGCCACAAACTGAAAGATTGTATCAGGCAGGTCTCTCTTTTTTTTTTTTTTTTTAAATTTTCTGAATAAATCTGCTCATAACCTGGGTTATGGCAGTTAATGATGATTGTGCTTTCACTTATTTCTCGTCAAATTCCATTCTTACAACACTGGACTCTACAAATTGTTGGTAAAATATACTGCCTCACTAGAACATTCTTCATTCCACTTCTGTCCTTGCCATTTTTATTTCCAATTTGATTTGAGAAAACACATTTGCAAGGTTGGCAGAAGACTTCCTGATCACAAACTTTCTTAGGCTTTCAACTCAGATATAACTTCCATATCTGTGTGTCTTTCTTGGAGGGAGATACTGAGATGAAGGAATTACATTTCTTTTGCTTTATTACCCAATCTTCATTGCCTTTGAAGAGTCTTGTCTTTTTCAGGAAAATGAAGGCTTTTTCCTGATAATGAGGATCATTTACTTCAGGAGCTGGAAAAAAAGAGTATTAACTTTACTGCTTCAGGAAGCATTTGCTGCCAAAACTTTTTGTTGCGAAACTATCTGATCTTTGAATATTGAGATACTTGCATGTTTCAGTTTTTGGGTGTTAAGCAGCAATCCAAACCCACACATCTCTGTGCCGAATGTAGAGCTTGTTCATAAAGCCTGGTATCACTCTAAAATTAGAGGGTTCTACCTTGCAGATCAGCAGCAATTTTTGTGTTTGGTATCAAAGATGTATTTGTAAGGAAATTACAAGCAATTTTGAATGTCTGCTTGCTTAGAGTATTTTAAAAGAACAGGGAAATGAATGATCCTGTTAATGCTTGGATGCAGGATAGGTTTTTTGTAGAGACTTATTTGAAGGGAATGGTCCTTTAATTGTAGTACAGGTTTTGCAATTCATTTAGCTTGTGTAACTTCTATTTATTGAACCTTTATTAACTGGCTGATTTAGACATGAAATTAATAAAATTTTATGAATGTTATATGAATTTATATCACTGGCTGTCAATTCCTAGGAAGGTGTTTTATGCATGTGCCTTAGTTTCATATACTACAGTGAGATAATACAGGTATCTGAGGAACTCAAACTTAAATTGAGTATTAACTAGATTTCTTTTGAAAATGAGAGTTTTGAAAATGAGTTTGTAATAAGGATTTGTAAAAATTCCTCTAAGATATTACAGATGTGTAAAATAATTGTCGCAGGCTGGAAAATGCTAAAGAGACAAAGTTAGAAATACATTGACAGCTCTGTGATTCCTTGAGGTTAACCTTTAATAATGAAGGTATAATTTATTAATTTGTTAATATTTAAGTTTTTAATAGTTCGAATTTTTTTAACAACTAAATAAGACAAAATGCGAATATGTATTGTAAATATTATGGTACCATTCTTTAAATCCAGATATTTTTGGCTAGAAACGTAGATGACAGGGATAATGGAAAGGCAAAAAACCTCCCTATATGAGGAGAGAATTTAAAGCTTGATGTTATTTTCATAAGAGACAAATAGGAAGGAGCCCACTAGTTCTGAAGAACATTACATAACAGATAGTGCAGACTAGGCAAATGCCCACCCTAACACTGTCTTAAGGTGATGTTTAAAGTGTGAAATTCAAAGCTGATGTATAATTAAAGGCTTTTTGTTTGTGGTGGGTTTTTTTTGATTGTTTTTTTTTTTTTGCCTTCCTGACAAGTCTACATGAATCTCTTTCCAAACTATCATTTGGGGCCAAGAAGGTCCTTTTTGGGTTTTTCTTTTTTTTTTTTTTAGCAGAAAATGGGAATGATTAGAGGAGGTTTAGAAATTTCTTTAAATCACTTTCTGTAAAAGTGAAAATCTTTTTAACATGGCCTAAAGCTACTTTATAATTCAACTGAGCTTCACAACCTCCCTGACAAAAAAATAACTCTTTGTTGTAAGTTTGTGTCTCTGTTATGTAAATCTTTGTAAATCACTTCTTTGATTTAGCTTCGTAATTTGTATTTCAAAGGCTTCTGACTTTTTTGTGGAAGCCACTCTTTGTAGCTAGCTTTGGTTTTGTATCTAGCTAACTCGGTCTATGAACAATATATTATTTCAGTTTCAGGAGGTTTTAGAATGGGAGCCTCAGTGCAATATCTAATAAAATTCTTCATGCCATCAGATTACGTAGCCATATGAATTCAGTCTGGATCAAGTGTAGATGTGCAGCTGCATTTCTGCCAGACTTCCAGAATACAGGGTTTGGAGTCAATTCCACTTTATGGGTTGACTTTAAGCTATGATTGAAAGAACGCAGTATTGTATCTGTGTGAGTACCAGTTCTGTACAGTGGTTGTCATACAGGGTTTACCTTCTAATACTTAAAAAAAAGAAAATCAATATCTGAACTGACAGATGAATTTTTTACTGAAGTAATTGATTTTTAATTTTTCTTTTTTTTTTTCATTGTGTCAATGGTGCATTTGATCTAGCACCAAGAATTTGAAGGCTGGTTGTTTTGTTGGGCAGTGGTTAGTGTTATAACCTGAAAAGAATTAGGCTTGTTTTGCCACTCCTGTGGCAGTTTTGGTTTGTATCTGTCACAGTCCTTGGAACGGTGCCTGGGAAATCAGTTCTTACCTTGTAAGAAGTTAGCAGTTCTGATTAGAAATATATATAAAAATATATTTCTAATATCTTTTTCTCTGTGATTAGAATGCTGAAGTCCTTTTTGGGAGAAGGAATTAATTGTAAAACGTGGGTTATTTGTACTTTATTGTCAGTTTTTTCCATATGCTTGGTGATCTATATAAATAATCTTCCTCATGTTGTTTGTTTCCACTAATATTCCTTCCCAAACAGGGAACTGGAGAACTAAAAAGGGAGAGATCAGAATATCTATACTTTCTCTTTCTAAGTATTAATTTACCTATAATAGAATTTGACCCTTTTTCATGGATTTGTGTATTACACTAGTGAATCTATAGCACCCACATTCAAGAAAACATTGAGTAAGATAATGTGGAGTATACTCCCTGTTCTGTTGGTGGACCTGAAATACAATATGGGGGCTGTGGGGTTGCAAATTAATGGCTTTGGTGTACACTGCTAGCATAAACAGCTCTACCTCTAAAATGTGTTTGTATTGCATTGGAGCGCTGTTGTCATCATTACTTTTTTCCCCCTCCCTGACTGTGGGAAAACCCTTGTGTCATAGACTGCAAAGAATCAGTGTGGTTTCCATGAGGGAATGTATGTGGAAATAATCTCCTCCAGTAAGTTTTACCATCAAAGTTCCCCTTGCAAAGAGTAAAACTTGTGACTGCCCATAGTTGATTATTTCACCTAATCCTTGTTTTCTGAATGGCCTTGCTTTTTGTCCGTCTTCCTTGTTGCTCTTAAGTATTTCATAGAAGTGTACAAGTATTCTGTTTGTAGATATCATTTATACTCCTTTCTTTTTATATTCCTGAATAACTAAATGACTGATTTTACAAACTATATTAATATTTATGGATATTTGAGGTTTATTTTGTGGTTTTGCTGCTTGCTTAAAAGTTGGTTGTGTTCCTCTGTCGGTCCTCTAAGAAGTTGTGTATTGTAGAAGGTAATCAAATATTACTGAATTACAATAAAGTAAAAGCATCTAAACCCAGAACATATTATTAAATAACTTAATTTTCTTATTGGAATATTAATAGGTACTTTTAAGTGGTCAGGAAATGAAATGATAAGGTTCTTTGTTCTAATTTTTAGACTATATAAATGGAGGAGAACTGTTTACTCACCTTTCACACAGAGAGAGATTCTCAGAAAATGAGGTGCAAGTTTATATTGGGGAAATTGTTTTGGCACTTGAACATCTCCACAAGGTAAATTTACTTTATCCTAGTGATGAGTTTGTGGAACTACAAATATTTTTTCATATGATAGAAATTTAGGAAAGAGGACTAATTTTTTTTTTTGTATAGTTTCTTTTAAATTCCAAATAACTTTATCAAGCAATGGGACATTAATCGTATAATTAGAACTATTTACTAATGAAGTATCTATTCCTGTGCACCAGATTAAGGCTACAAGTGCTTGTTTGCAGTGTGAAAATATAATTGATGATTTTTAGTAATCCTTATGAAATTGTCTATGTTATTAAAACTAACTTGTAGTTCACCTGAACAGTGTTTGAGTTGCATTGCTGTTCAGTTGTTCTTGTTTTGATATAATTAAACAACAGAGTTCTGAAATTTTGGCACAAATGTAGACGTGAAAAGTGTTACAGTTTTCAGAGGTAGTAAGTAGATTTGTAGACCATATACGTATGCTTTGCAAGTCTAGAGCGTATTACAGAAACATCCATTCTCATTTGTAATGAAAGCTGAACTGAGTTTTACACTCAACAGCAAGTATTGGTCACTTACAGACTCAAAGGTTATATAGTATGTTCTTTAAATCTAAAGATGTTAATGTACGGTGTACTTTTTGAGAATTGAGTCACTCAAAGTTATTTCTTCAAAGGTCTTTTAATATTGTTCATTTCAAGGGGTAACTTTTGGGTGTCGGATTAGCTTAATAATGTGAATTTTGCTAGCTTTGTATTAAATACATTCAGCAGTATCTCCTAATGTGGTTACACCGAGTTGGAAATATTTTTTTTAATCTTCTGTTTGCAGCTGGGGATTATATATCGGGATATAAAACTTGAGAATATTCTCCTTGATTCTGATGGCCACGTGGTGCTGACAGACTTTGGCCTGAGTAAGGAGTTTCTTACTGATGAGGTGAGTATTTGAATCTCCAGTAAGTGTGGACAGAATCCAGCAAGATCACAAAGTCAGTTTTTGTCTCATTGAAATCGTAAACACGTTTTAGAGGAGAGGAAAATCTCTTACTGCATAGAATAAAATCTAGTAGTCTGTCTTACTGGGTTTTGTGCTTTCAGTTATTGGCCTATGGATTGCAAGTGTTGTCAGCTATTTTTGTCCGTTCTAGTTTTCTCTGAAATGCCTTCACTCTTCTTCCTGCTGCCCTTTATGTGGAAAGGAGAGATCCACATGAGTCTGAAAAGCCACTAAATTGTCATTGTCAGATGCCTTTTTAAAAAATGCTTGACTGTGCTAATACTTTGCAGTGACTAGGCAAATGGTATGCTATGACTCTTCTTTATGCTAATAATAATTAATGTATTATTATCTTGTCTCTTTCTCATGTCTTTGTGTCACTTTTGATAAGCTTAATTGTAAGCTTTTAGGATAAAAACTTATGTCTTATTAAATATGTGCATAGTACCTAACATAGTGATCTCTGACTGTTGATGTTAGTTGCTCATTATTTATAAGGTACAGTTTTATCTCTAAATATACTTCTTAGATTTCAAAGAGTCAAAAATTGTGCAGGATTTTACTTCTGAGAGAATTTTAAAATGGCTATTTCCTGACTTTCATTTTAGGTATCAGAGATATTGACATATAGGATTGCAGATCTAAAAGTCTTTGTTAGAAGCAGCAGAGGGGTTTTCTAAAAATATATAACTGGTAGTTTCCTCTAGAGTATTTGCATTTCAAATGGAGTCTAGTAGGATTTAGGAGGTACCATGTTAACAGATTTGAAATGTTACTTTCTGAAGCAGGGAAATAGTACAGATAATGTCAGTATATTCCTTTTAAATTGTAGTATGAAACTCAGAAGAGGTACAACTAACATGACAAGGGATTAGCAGCAGATTTCCAGACTGGTGAAAGAAGAACTAGAGAGAGAGATGCAGTTTTCCTCAGGAAAATGATAGTAAAAGGTGTGGCTAGGGAGAGCAGGACCTGCTTAGAGTTGTGAGAGAAGCTGTGCATGACACAAAAGACAAAGTAATGTCTATGGAATGGTATTACTGCACAGATGGAGGACAGCTCCTTTTCTCTCCCAGCTTTTGAGCCCAGGTTATATGCATCAAAAGTCTTCCCTGTGATAAGAATGTGCTAATTAATCTGGACCCTATTTAAGTCTCAAAACAGGTGGTTTTAAGATGTATCTGTGCTCACCTTCCGGCATCGTTTACAAGCAGTGCAAGGAAAGGGGAGGGCTCGTATAACCATCAGAGATGCCTGTCTGCTTTTCCTACACTCTGAACTGTATTCCTCTTTCTCCAGTCATTAAATGAAGCAGTTTTGCTGCTTGGTCATTTAATGTTCTTTTCTCTGACTCTAATCCATCCTGTTTTCAGTATATACCTCAGAAATCTCTTCATTTCATTTTTTTCTGTTCTACTCATGCTCAACAATTTGGGTGTTTCTTTTAAGACAAAAAGTAATTGCAATTGTATTGCTTGCTTTCAAAATCTAAGAAAATGTCTACACTTGACTATAGTTCTCATGTGTGCTATTGTAATGTAGCTACTGAACCTAAATATGATTAGAAAGACCCATTTACACATAGAAATTGATGTTTCATATTGTATTCTCTGTAGACAATTCAACTATGGCTAGTACATTTACAATTCACATTACAAAGGATAACTTCATTTACAATTCTCAAACAATGTACTTGTAAGAGGTAGAATTTGCCTGTATAACCGCATAGCTGTGTTCCTGCTCATTGGGTAGCATTTTAAATAAAATTACTCAACTGCATCAGTCAGATAAGTGTAATTTGCAATTTAATCAGAGCAGTATGCTTTCCTTTCTCCCCCTTTCTTCACACCTCTTTTTTTGTTCACCCTGCTTTTTGCAAGAAATTTGAGATTAAAAAAGTGTATTTATGCAAGTGGAATTTATTCTAGTAACCCCCCTCTTTGAATTGTATTTTCTGAAAGAAGATATATTTAGATTAAGAAAGTCTGTATAAAAAACCCCAAACAAACACTCGAAACAACAACAAACACAAAAAAACAAACCAACAGCAATTGCAGGCATGTTCTATGTTTAGAATGAAATTAGGGCAGAGATTGAGATTGAAATGAATAGTACATTTTTAATACTAAGTTTTATGGCACCTGCATTCTTAGCCCTATGATGAATTTAGGGCCAGCCTTTTGGATATTTACCTGTCAACTGAACTGTGAAGTAAGTTGAGGTAAAAAAACCCAACTTCTTAGCCTTCATTGAATTATTGTAGTAGTAATATTTTATTGGATTGTGCATAACACTTAACATTTTTCTTGTTAATTAAATCCCATAAAGTACACTTTCTTCCAGATTATAGTGAAGTGCTCAGTTCTTCTACATTATAGGTCTTCTGTATTAGCTTAACTTTGTGTAGAATTTCTTGTATTTGCTTAATGAAGCTTAAAAAAGAAAGTAGTAAATTCTGACTGTTGTCAATATTCAAACAATGTACCTGAAAGCATACAAATGCTTTTGGTAGTTACCTCTCTCTCTTCAAAAAGCTATGCTTTAGAAAATAAGTCTTCCAAAAATTGGAATTTTAAGAAGCTGGTACAAAACATTCATCTGGGATGACAGTGGTGCATACTTGCATTTCGCCCACACAAGAATGTTCTGTTTCAGTTCTGCAGGGAAAAAAAATCAGAAACTTTTATTTTCTCATAGTTATTTGCTTTACAAATCCATTATCAGAAACCAGTTTAAAGAATTCATTGCAGAATTGCAATTACATTGCACTGTGAAAACAACAATAGCTGTTGTATACATCTGTGAAGAGGGTTTCTTGAACTTTCTCTCGACGTTAGATGAGGGCGTAGCCTTGCATCGAGTTAAGTTTTGGGGCCACAGCTGTAGAGGTTGCATGTTTCTTGTCTGGCATGCAGTACCAGCTTTAGCTGTTCTTGCTCTCCCTTTTAAGTACCTGTTCTGATGGGAGCTGCTGGCAGGCAAATCTCATTCTTGCTTGAAAATTTCAGTAGCTTGATTCCATGCCTATTTTGGAAGCCAAAATAATTTGTGGCTCTAGCTCTAGCATGAGGTATAGTAACTAATATGGTACTTTGACTTAACTGACTACTTCAAGTAGGAGCAGCCACAGAGAGAGGATTTTAATTTAATTTCAGATGACCATATACTTTTTGGTTTTAATTAATTATTCTTGAGATGACATTTCGAACTAGCGGACCTTTGATCAGCCATATTGCAACCATTATTGGTCTACAATAAACCTTTACTTTTGTATTACAGTCTTCATTATGACTTTTTCAAATGCAACAGAACAATCTAACATGGGTACCACTAAACATTTTTCCTGTCTTTGTTCCTCTTCCTCTGTGTCACGCATAGATCATAGTTCTGGTCCTGACTAGGAGTTACAACTAGATAAACAAGAGTCTGCACCTGAGAGATGGTTTGGCTGAATCTGTGCACTTTCTGATATGAACACCTCAATTACCCAGTCTTAAGTCTGTGCATTATGACCAAAAAAGGCTTAAAAAATAAATAATAATAACCAAAAAAAGCGGGGGGGGTGGCGGAAGAGAAAATTAATCAGTTTGTCATGTCCTTTGTTGGAACAGGATTTTGGGTTTTGTTTTATATATATATTGTCTCTTGGAAGCATGAGAAGGCTCTTATGTCAATTTTCATATGCCTTCATAAATTGAGGCTGTAATAATATTCTGGACAATTAAAATGGTGATGAAGAATGTTACAGATCTGATTTCTATGGAAATAAGTTTTTCCTGGAGGCATTTTGTTTTTGAGGTAAATATCAATAAGATTGGTTTTAGATAGGATGACCTCTGAGATTCACTGAAGGTATAATGCCTGTTTCTGCATGGAATTTAAGCTTTTCATTCTTTGAAATACAAAATCCCTTTAGCAGATCAGTTTGTTAGTTTCGCCTCTGCTATGGAAATTTACCTGCAAGCTGCAAATGCTGTATTTATGACAGTATTCTTTTGATCTATCCTATGGTCTGGATTTTCTCCTTAAGCTTACTGAGGTGACTCTACTGGCTCATTTAATCAGTAGCTTATAGACAGTTTGCTGACAGCTGATTTGAGATACTTTGTGTGACATTTCTGTACTCTTGAACTTGTGAACTTCCTCAGTCTTATCATCTGTTTCTAGAGGAACTGTGGCGTTGACTGGTTTGTCAGGGGACAGCAGGATGGGGAGACTGCTTGCCACGTTAGTGTCAGCTGGGAGCTAGGGGTGGCAGCGGGGCAGGCATTCTCACTGACCAGTGGCACAATCCCACAGCTGCAGAATAAGAAGTTTGGAGTAAGTCTAGTGGTAGTAAGACAAGCTTAGACAACAGTCTAGTGGCTATCGGACAGCTTATCCTCCTCAGCTGGACTTCTTGAGAGCCAAAAGCACAGCATCCCTGCAGATCTTATTTACTTTAGAACAGAAATTTGAAATGCACCATTTAACATCTGCATTTCATTTCTATTTCATGTATTTTCCCTTCCCCACTTATGAGTCTTAGCCCTGTGCAAAGACATCCTTTTTTGGCATCATTCTCTCCCAGGACATTACCATATGCTGTGCACGTGGTAGTACAAGAATATTTACCCTCCATCAGAGAAGAAAACTTGGGTTATAAATAACTATCAAGATTACAGATTTTCATGTGCTAGAATGTTTATTCACTAAATAAAATTCAGAGCAAGGTCTTTATATTGATAACTTTACCAGTTCCAAAAAGGTTGGTTTGAAAATTCAAGTCTCCTGAAGACTGGTTTTCTTTTTGTCCTATATAGAGTGCAAACTGCTTCTAACTTATTGTGAGTGAGAGGCATTTTCATGGAAGAGTGGTGGGTTTTATTCACAGTCCTGAGTATTAAAATGTAATAACTTATGTGATTTACATGCTGTACACACTCATGACAAGTATAATCTGTTAGGTATTTGCTTAAAGAGAAGACCCAAGATATGTGCAGTTTTAGGTAAACTATGATTTTCATCAGTTAGATTTTTCATCTCTAGATCTGCTTGGAAAGTTGTTAGGGAGAATTTTACTACCCTTACAATAAGGAGGAATTGTTCTTGACTTAAAGTAGAAAGACCATATTGGTATTAAACTAAAAACCTAGTTTAAACTTGCAGTGTGATTTCAGAGTACATTCAACAGCAGCTAAGCTTTCATCTTGTCTTGCTAGGACACAACATTTTGAAACCTTCATAATGATGAGGTCAGATGAAGTGAATGAAGCAATTTAATTTGCTGACTAACAAGTATGGACAAGCACAGGAATCTCATAAGAATGTTGCTGACATCTGTGGAAGAACCCAGCCAAACATGCACAGTAATTCTATTATTTCTCTGTAACAGAAATGTGACAAGAACCAGTAAGCAATTCACATCTGGATTGCAGAATTTTTCAGTCCTGAGAGCAAGCTTGAATGCTTTCAGCAAGCTTCTGTCTGGCTATCTAGTTCCCTTCTGTTCCATTGCACCCTCTCACTCTGTGTCACTTGGTGCTCCTCAGTCTTAGAGTTGTTGCTGACAGATGAAATATGTGACATCAGAGAGTGCAACTCTTCAGCTCTAGAGCTTGTCTTTGTGTTCTTTGGACAAACAGCACTTAGTGTTTCTACATTTTGGTTTTGTTGTCATTATTGAATACACTGAAGGAGTAATTCTTAAGCTATTTGATTATGTTCCTAGAATATTGTATATGAATATAGAATGTATGAAATTAAAGTTGAAAAAAATTTAATAGCTGAGAAGTGTCCTTTCCCCAGTATTGTGAAGTTTCCATTTCTCAAATTCTTATGCTAGAAGTGTTGTACTCTGGGGTTTAACCAAACCTTTTGACCATATCCTACCATCACTTTTATTAGCAAGGAATTCCTATTAGATAAAACATACATTGTTAAAGAACATAGAGAAGAATAGCTTTATTTTTAACTTGAAAAAATCATTTAAGGAATCAATTTTAATGGTCCAAATGAATATGATGGTGGTATGGTTTCAGAATGTGTCATATCTGTTCTTCAGGGTAGCAGTGCAGCTCACTTAAGAACAGCATATTTCTGCATTAATAGTTGGAGAATAGAAACAGTCTGTTCTGTTTCAAAGGTGACCTTTCATGTAGTTGGAGAAGTGGGTTCTAATTGTGAATGCTGAAGAGAGTGGCTTCAGTGAATACTTGGCTAATCCTTTGGCTAAAATATGTTTACACAAAGACTGTTGTGAATAAAATAAGCCATAGGACTTCAGGACCTAAGTGTCTGTTGGAGCAGTGGCAGGTGGTGTTTGAATGCATTTTGTGAAGTTGAAGTCCTTCCAAGGCCATATATTTAAATGTGAAATAATACATCTTCAAATGGCAGAATGACTGTCTTAAGACACTCAGTGCTTTCCATATCTGCATTCACACTTTGGAGATAAAATCACAAATGCTCAAGCTCTGAAGCAATTTCCCAAAGCAGTTTTCATATGGCAGGGAGATACTCTCCTTGGGCTTTGTGCACACACATAAAACAATAAACTTGGAATGTGCCTTAGTATTCTGAGCCAGATATTCTAGACAGAGCATCTGGTGTTTCTCTGCAGATGTTGGGGGGGTTTTGTGTTTTGTTTTACCACTGTTAGTATTCTGCTAACTAACTTTATCTCTACTCGCCCTTTCCAGCATTCACACCTCTGTAGTCTTTCATGATTCTCTTTGGGTGCTCTGCTTTGATGTGTATTTGTTTTGTTCTAGAGGCCTCTGAAACAAGATCCTGTGGGTTCTTAAAACTTGATTTGATTTTTTTTTTTTAATGTGACTTTTTGGGTTTTTTTGCTCCCATTTTTACAGTGGTCAAATAGCATGCTCCAGTTGGCTCAGTCTATCTCTTGTACAAACAGCCAAGTTTTGCATAATGTTTATATAAATTGTATGTTTCTCTTCATGTAACTTCTAGTTACCTGCAGAATTCTAAACAGAAATCTTATTTTCTTTAGTACTCAAGAGCAACATACTGGTGACACCATTGACTCGGGAGGTACTTGGCACATCAGCCCTTCCTGCTCGAGTGTTGAACCTTTCAATATGGGTCATGTTCTTTTGCTCTAGGGCTGCTTTGGAGTTCCAAAAGTTCTTCTCTGTACTTCCCTTTGAGCTGACTTGGATGCCCTGACTGCCATGGTATAAGTAAGCATGGCAATCACAAGATGCACTTTCCAGTTACGCAGATCTCAGTTTCCAGAGGGTATGGTTAAATGACTCTGTGTCCCTACACTAACGATGTTCTCTGCTTATTGAAGGAGTTGAAATACAGTGTAACAGTCCCTTGGGATCTTGTCCTATGCTCTAAGCAGACTTTTACTTTATGAATGCTACTTTGGCCCTGATATTCAAACAGTTGTCTACCTGTGACCTCATAGATGAAGATGTTTACAGTGAAGTATTAAAACACAGTTTATTTCTCAGATGCAGATCTTTGGGTGCATGTGATAAAATAATGCAGGTCTTCACTCTCTAAATATTGGGAAACATCCATCCTGTATCTGTTGTGTTTGTTTCTTTGCCCGGATTCCATGACCTTTTGGATGTGTTAGGACATGGATGCAGAGTCTCATTGCATCTGGGGTGCGTGAGGTGTTTTTGGGGCACTGGAAAATAACTCCATCCTTCCAGCAAAGTAACCTCAACTGGGAGACTTAATACAGAGTAGCCCATTGTCCAAATAGTTGGCTGCCAGAAGTCAGTTGGGCCCAGTAGAGATGATTCTTTTAGGATCATGTTGTGTATGTTTGAGTTCTTGGCCCTCCTAAAGTCTCATCTAATTCCTGTGGTTTGCTTTGGAATTACTGTTCTTGTCCAACATACCCTGTTATGACCTGTTGGACTGTTACAAGACTTAATAGCTGTCTGAGCTACCATTACATATTTTGTTAAACTGAATCTGCATGGCTGTAGAGTAGGATACGTACTCTCAAGGATATGTCTCTGTATTATAGTGACTATTTCTTTGTCAGTCATGATTTTCCTGTTGATGTGATGAGTTTGATTGGTCTCTGCAGAGAAATAGAGTTTCTACTCTGGATATTTTTTTTTTCCCCCCTCTGGTTAATGTGCTTTTTATTTTTTTTTTTTATTTTATTTTTTAGTTGACGAGGGAGGTTTTTAGAGTACTTTGAAGGCCTAAGTCCCTTCTGTCTTTGAGAAGAAAAGTTTACACATGCTTTCTACAACTTCAGGTAGTTTCAAATGCCTCCAGGCATTCCTTGATTATAAAGTAGAGCCAAGTGATGATACCACAAGATCATAAAGAGCATGGCAGTGCAAGACCTCCTTGCTTCTGTCAGCACTTTTAATTGAACTCTGGTGCTAGGTTCTTTTATCTCTGGAAATGTTGTGATTGTGGTCAACCTGTCATACTTAGTCTTAGGAAAGAAGATACCGCACTGAAGGTTTTTTTTTTCCTTTGTCAAAGTGATTGGTTTTCAGGATGATTGCTTATCCACATTACACCTCTCCATCTTGGACAGTCATAGAATTCTAATTCCCTGTCCTAAAGCTCCTCAGTGCTGTCAGTGGTTCCTGGTTGGAAGACAAATTATACCCTTTCTTTTTGATAAAGAAAAAGGAAAATGGGATACTGAAATAGATAATCTCAAGAAAGGGCTGCAGGGATCATATAAATGTGGTATTGAAAGTGCCCTAGCAAGTGAAAGCAGTTATATTACTCCAGGATGCTTAGGTTGGTCAGAATGATTGTGAGCAGCTCAGAAAGAGGGCAGTGCATATTGTCATAAGCAGAGTGGAAAAGTTAGAGGTCTACCCCATGTGCAGCACTAGAGTATTGATGAGAAATGGTCTGGTAGTGCATATAGGCACGTCCACGTATCGCTGTGTAGGCACAGTGTGAACTGCCTGGCTGCCCAGGTGAACCTATGCATGTTCACTGACCAAGAACTTGTAACAAAATTCTCTTTGTATCAGTGGCTTCATGAACAGTTGTTGTACTCTTAAGCAAATAACCAGTATGAAGTAGCCACTTTTTAGTCGAAGTGGCTACTTTACTAAAAAACATGCTATTGCATAAACATTGAGGAAAGGTGCTGAATTTGGTAAAGAAAAGAACAGAAGTCAGAACCACACTTTCACAGACAAGGTCAATATTGTCTTATTGAGTTATCAGAGATGGATTAGCCACGCTTGTTTCCTTCCATTAGTGTCTGATGGCTTGCTATTCTGCAACTTAGAGGGAACCATGATGTTTAAGGCTTATGTGCTGAGTGAGGGAAGAAAATGAGCAATCTATTATGCAAAAAAATTCTTAAGTTCAAGTATTTGCAAGATATGCATGTTCAGTAAGATTTCAGCTGTAGGTAATCCAAGTTCAGTCATTGTAAGACAAGAAAGGAAGTTTTTAAACATCTCAACATGAAAGTATTAAAAATGTGGATTCTGCAATTTGGATTCATGTTATGAAGTTGAATAAAATTAAATTTTGGGGCAGCAAAATACAAAATGGGGATTGGTTGTTGGTTTTGTGGGGGCTGAATATTTGATATGTGAATGGAATGTGATTTCACAAATGAATGGTGAAAGACAACTTACAGTGACCTTTTGTCATAGAATGAGATTGAAAGGGATCTCTGGAGTTCATCTGGTTCAGCCCCCCTACTCAAAGAGGGTCACCTAGAGCCATTGCTCATGACCATGTCTAGATGCCTTGTGAATATCTCCAAGGAGGGAGGCTCCACCAACTCCCTGGGCAGCCAGTGCTCAGTCACCCTCACAGTAAAGGTTTCCTGGTGTTCAGAGGGTTGCATCCCTGGGCACCACTGAAAAAGAGCCTGGTTCCCCCTTCTTTGCACCCTTCTTTTAGGCATTTATATACTTTGATGAAATACTTTCTACAGCATCTTACAGAGGTAAATCTGTGTTGATTTGTAGTTGAGTCAGAATGATTTGCTTTCAGATAGCTGGCTTTAGTAATGTTCTGGGGAGCAGTGCAGTCCTCTTGAACTTTTGTATATGGTTCAGTAAGAAACTACAAATAGTTGGCACCAGTGTTTTTTCTTAATTGTCACTCTGTAATAGTCATAAGCTGGTTCCAACAGGGCTTCTGGAATATGACATTAGAGAAGTTGTGGCAAATCAGTGCTGAGTATGAACAAAATGCTCACTGAATCAATTTTGTTTTTTTCCTAGTTAATGCTGAGTTCCAATTCACTACTTAATTTCTGGCTAAGAACTGTGTTTGAGATAATCTGCGTTCTTCTGTTCAGCCTTGAATTTCAGCAGTAGATCACTTCTAAACTGAAAAGGAAGCAAGAGATAAAGCTACAAGCACTTGCTGATTTGGACTTGAAGTTGGGCTTTTAAAAGCTTTGTTACAAACGTGTCTTAGAGTGTTTTCCATTTGGTTTTGATGTAGTATGAGTTTTTCATATTGAAATATTTTCATATTGAAACGATTTTAAACTATACAATACCACTTTTTAGACTTCCGAAAATCTTTTGGCAATTTTAAACACTGAATTTTGCAAGGGACAAAAAAAACCCCAAAAAACCTCTTTAAGAAAGAAATGAAACTTAATTTTCAAATACTGTTTTGGAAATTCCTAAAAGCTAAAATGATTGTAAAAGGTAAAAAGCAACTTGAAAACCAAAACCACCAGTTAGGTATAGTAAGAATTGTAATTGCTCCTCAAAAAAGCTATTGCTAATAATTCTGCATGTTTTCAAATGTTTTTTAGTGGGCCTTCTAACCAGCAAAAGGTACCTGAGATCATAAGGGTTCTGCTTTACCACTATGTATGTTCACAACTTATCACTGTAGTCTCTTGTAGCCTAGCTTTAGTACAGAACGGGAAGACAAGTCATAATTTTGCAGATATTCTGCTGAATTTGCAGCTAACTAAATGGTAGTAATTTTCATCCACTTCTGTTGATGTATTAGCATTATAAATTGTTTTCATAAATCTCAGCTTGGCTGCATTATCTTTACTCTTTGGAGAGGTAGCAAGTGAAGAAAAGCTTCATTTTGTAATTTTCACTCTTCTTTCTTTCTTCCTTTTTTTCCCCTCCCTCCCAGCTGAAAGAAAAATGAACAGAGGGATATATGAATGGATTTAGATTAGCTGATCCAGGATGGAGGGCTAGCAATTTCTGATTTTTTTTTTATTTGTTTTGCTTTTTATCACACTATTTTTCTTTTTGATAACAGGTACTCAAAAAGATAAAAGAAAGTGGAATCCTGAAAAGTTAATACTTTTATTGTTTTGTTTCAGAAGTTAGTATTTCTAGTTAGTATTTGAACAAAATGTGGCCTATAACTATTTTGAACTCAGAATTTTACCCCCCCAAACCAGTCACAGTATATGTATTTTAATACATAGTTTAATAATATGCTGTTGGACTGTTTAATTTTTATGCCTCAGGATAGCACTGAGCACTAGTTCTGCTTTTAGAAGTTTCCTCATTAGTGTACCATATTCTCTTATATAGCACCTGTATTAAACTCCAAATCTGAATCTACCTATGTAAAACCTGACTTTTGAAATATTTGCTTTCTTGAACACTCTTCTTTAAAGGACCTATCAGGATCTCTCCCCAAAATGCTAGAAGCTTGAAGGATAAGGGAGGAACAATGTTGCATGGCCCAAACACATGTGCTTTCGTCATTAGCAAGGTACAGCATGACCTCATGTTGACCTCAAAGGTAAATCGCTAACAGGGAACAATTATACATGCCTGTGAAAGCATCTTAGTTTTGAACATAATCAAGACAGTAACTTCCATGTGTAGAATAAATTTAGATTTACAACTCTGTCTGTCTGCCTTTCTCTTGCTCTCTGTCGTCTCTCTCCAAGTCTCTTCTTGAGAGAATGTTGTGGTTTTTATGTGTTGTGAAAGAAAATGACTTTTCTAGTGGTCATAATAAATTCCTAAATGTGGGGAACCCAAAGGATCTTGTATCCAATTTAGTCAAATTGTACATTTTACAAAGAAATGCTCTTTTTAATGGAAAAGTTTCATTTGTTGTCTATTGATATTGCAGCCTTCAGAATGTGTGTCTATATAGCTTAAGGAATCTTGTGTAGTTCTGAAATGTATAGATAATTTAGACTTATGGGAAAGCTCTTTTTTAAGTATCTGTTATTTTTTGTGTGTTTATCTTAGAGTGCCACACAAACATGACACTGTTTTTTCATAGAAGAATGTAAATATTCTGTAGTATTATGTGATGCATCTCTACATACGATGGAATATTACTTAGCTAGCAGTTCTGAGCTATTTGGAGAAGAATTGCTGCCAGCATCTTGGAACTGTTAGCCATATCTGTCCCATAGGATTTGTACAATAGAATTGGTTGACATGAATTTTGTTTTCTTTTTTCTTTTTTTTTTTTTTCTTTTCTTTTTTCTAGAATGAGAGAGCATATTCCTTCTGTGGAACAATAGAATACATGGCTCCAGATATTGTAAGAGGAGGAGATACAGGACATGATAAGGTATTTTCTATCTAAGTTGATTACTGAAAAGAAATTAATTCTTCATGTAGCACTACTGTTCTGTTTGAGGGGTTTTTGTAGAATGTGATGATGTCTTACTTAAGGGTGCTTCATTTCAGGTTCTCCTAAGAGAGATATTTTTTTCTTACATTTAAAAACATAAATATGATGGGGTTATTTTAGTTTTGACTCTTAACTAAAAGGCCTATTTATATCTGTGTTGAGGCTCACTTGTGTTCTGTTCCAAAGTTGTTCTAAATGCACAGTAAGGCAAACGTGAAGTATTAGCTGACACTTCCTTTTAAATAAAATAGTTATTTCAGAGTAGATAAATGAATGGCTTGTGGCTAATTCTGATTTTTTTTTTAATTCTACATCAGAGAAATCTGTTATCTTTTTTGAAGTATGGAGCGGATTATTAATAATATCAATGTTATAAATGTTCTCAAATTGTAGAAATTAATCCTATTTAGCCTCAGGATCAAGATTTGTTATGAATGAAAGTGTCAGTAATTGATGGGAAAGATCAAAACAATCATAATTCACAGATTATATTTGAAACCTAAAAAACCCTACTCCCCAAAATACTGATTTATCACTATACTGAGATGTTTTGGAGAAGATGGAATCTCCAAGGATTTTTTAGATTCAGTTGATCTTTTTGTCCATTTCAGTTTTTCTGTTGGGAGACACAGAATAAGTTGATCACAGTTATTCTAACAGCCCTTTTAAGCCCTGGAAAGAGTTACCTCACCCTCCATCTCCTTTTTCTAGAGTAACTGGACTCAGTCTGACTTTTTCCTGAGAAGGTTTGTCCTCCTTCTCTATGCATTCTGCTTCTCTCCTGGTCTGAGTTTGCCTCTATGTTTTTTTGGATAGGGAGTACTGTAGTGGGCACAGTGTTTCAGCTAAGAGTTGGCAACTTGAAATATCACAGAATTAGTACCTCTCGGGTTCTTCCATTAAATAAAATAGTACATGCTTTCTATTTTCACTTAAGTCATTTTCTCACACCTACTTTCTATTCCACTATAACCTGTGCATCTTCTTCTGCTGTACTGCTTGCCTAGTCTTCATTAAACATGAAATTTTACAAACTTAGAAAGCTCTTTTCAGCACTTTATGACTTAGTTTAGTCTTGCCATTCTCAGAGTATCTTTCCAATGTATCAGCCACTTTGAACTGTGATTCTGTCTTCTCAAGTACTTAAATCAGCAACAATATTGAATCCGTAATGAGTAATCTCGGTTCCGTTATCTTGATTGGTTCTAATTGATACTTTGATTAGATGTATTGCAGAGCTGTACAGTATTCTGTAAGAAATAACTTCACAGTTTGATATCAAATGTTAGCTGATAAATACGGGTGACTTTGTGATTTTGCAGTTAGTTATCTATGTGATGATAATTGTTCACACCACACTCTTTGCCTTACCATCGACAATGTTGTGCAGTGCAATGTTAGAAGACTTTTAGTGTATTTCATCCATACTACATACCTAGCAGCAATAGAATAAAATATTTTAAAAAAGAAGAAATGAGATTGCTTTAGTATGCTATGCACTCATTATTCAATGTATTTGATTTGTAATTTCTTCTAGGTAGCTGTATTTTTTGTCTGAAAGACTTGCTCTACTACCACAGTAATTACTATTTAAAAAAGTTTAATTTCTGGTTTTGCAGATCCTCCTATTTTTTGGTAAAACAAAATCAAACAAAACCAAACAAACAAAACAAACAAACAAACAAACAAAACATGCCAAGAAAAAAAACCACCTTGGTATTTCCTCTGATCATGTATTTGCAAAGCTAATTATTAACAGTATAGAGACTTCACCTAGTTCTTCTAGACACTCTTGCCTATATACATAAAACATCTTTAAGAAAATACTAAAATATGATGCCAAATTGTCTTCCTGTATTGTATTCATGTTGTCAACATCACTGAAGCAGAACTTTGGTTTCATTGATTTGCAAATTTCATGGAAGTAAAACTGCTTCCTTTTATTATTCATGGCAGCATCTTTTTTCCTTTTTTTTTTATTTATATATTTTTTACAGAAATATTTTGTAAGCTACGAAGTGTCGCGTGTTACCAGGGAATATAGGATGACATTTCATAGCACTTTCAGGTGTTGTGATTTACTCTGAGTTTCTTAGTTTCATTCTCAAGTTCCTAAAAGCTCAAGTTCCACTACTTCTTAACAAGTTTTAGTTTCATCTGTTATTTTGAGTATGTTTTAGAGTTCTTACTGCTTCACAATGTTAAAAACAATTAATTCCAGAGCAGGG
This sequence comes from Chloroceryle amazona, assembly GCA_027560015.1. Taxonomy (NCBI): domain Eukaryota; kingdom Metazoa; phylum Chordata; class Aves; order Coraciiformes; family Cerylidae; genus Chloroceryle; species Chloroceryle amazona. The sequence goes on from JANHFX010025467.1 coordinate 41,990, forward strand.
GAAGGAAATTTAGTACTTAGTGGAAAGTGATCAGCTTTAGAAATTAGTTGAGGCAGCTAAGTGGAGAGATTTCAAAATAAAATTGATCACAGAAAGTCTTTCCAATCAGAACTGCAATTGTTTATGCTTTATTGTATCCAGCTTTGGCTTTGTATTGATAGGTAGGTCTTTCTTT
>JANHFX010025467.1:42264-54143 GCA_027560015.1 Chloroceryle amazona
TTTCTTTCTGGGTGCTTTGTTTAGTTCCTCCTTTTGTTAACAATTTTACTTCAACATACCATAATGTATATAATTATTGTTCTTTAGGCTGTTGATTGGTGGAGTGTTGGTGTTCTTATGTATGAATTATTAACTGGAGCATCACCATTTACAGTTGATGGAGAGAAGAATTCTCAAGCAGAGATTTCTAGGTAAGATTCAAAACAGTAAAGTATACATCCTTGCTCACAAAGTGGTGTTTATGCCATAATATTTATTTAGTGAGAGTTTTAACCTAAAATTTAGGAAGAAAGTGCTCCGAGGGTGACATTTTAGGTGCTCCAGTTCCGTTGAGCAGTACGACATCTGGAAGCAGATAGGTTTTATTAACCTCAGTACGTTATTAAAATAACAGAACTGACCTTTACAAAATCCTCTTCTGTTTAAACTTTGTAGAACCACAATTTGTAGATAGTCAACCCTGTTGGATGTTTACTGTTGAAAAAGAAGTTAAATGAAATATGAAATTATCTGTAAATAGAGTTATTACATCAAAAATATTGATATGTAATGAAACATATTTAAGTACAGAGACTTTTGTCAGCTCTTTCTAGATCACTCCATCAGACTACAGACTTAAAGTGTCAAGATGTACCCTACTCCCACCTTTTCATCATGGGTAGTATTTATTTCATTAGCATAGAATGTGAAACAAAGAACATGATCTTTTACAGCTGTACCTGCCTATCTGAGAAGAAATTAATATGATACCTTTGGTAGTTAAATAACCTGTACCATTTTTTCATGTAAACTTTTTCTGACTGTCAGTTTTATGTTCAGTAATCTCTACACTTTAAGGTTTGTTTCCAGTACCCATGTAAAGGCATTGCAGCGTTTTAAAAATGCGAAGCAATAAACTTGCTCAAAACACATTACTGAAATCCAGTCACCCCTGCAAATGATCGTTTCCTGTTACTGGATTTCTCTTGGAGTGGGGAGTTGCTCAGATAAGTAACCACTGTCAAGATTGGCTTCCAAGTCCATTCCCCAAACTAGGAATAGTCTTGCTGATATTAGAATGTATCACCATAGTCCTGACCCTACCTAAACTCATTTGGTATTTGAGATTGCTTAATATGCAACAGAACATACATCCATTATATACATAATTTATTTAATTTCTGTTAGGAATTCAGGCAATTTCTTGGACCATTAAGACCCCTTTCTTGATTTCTATGTTTCTACCAGAAGAGGAAACTTAGATGGCCCCTAGAAAAAATCCAGGAAGGATGGGAAGGAATGCATTAACAAAACAAAATTCAGGACTTCACCCTCTTGGTCATTGTGATTGAGTTAAACTTTACCTCTTTTCTGACCTATCTAAGGTTAGAAACTTTGTTGCTTGCTTACTTATGCAGTGTCTGAATAGGTAATTTTGACTCCCAAGTTTTACTAAATGGAATTCTGAAGGAGTTACAAATTTTTTAGAGGGAATCTTGACCTGAATTTTTACTTTTTTTCCAAAAGCTTGAACTTTTTAGATATATATTCTGTAGGTTTTAGCTGGCTTCCGTAGGTCCCTATTATGCTCTTTAGTATCTGTAATCTTTCCGATAAGATAAGATTAAAGTAAAAGCTAAGAACCTGCAGTGTTGCCAACATCCATCCTCTGATGGCTAATAACCTAATTTCTGATCTAAATTTAGTTGTGGCAGGTTTATTGTGGTGTTGCTTGGTGTGCTTTTGTTCTGGTTGCTCTTTATGCTACACATTTGTAGACAGTAACCCTGTAGTCTTTCAGCTTTTTTTAAAAATAATTTTAGAAGGTAAATTCTTCCATTTTTCTTTAAATAAAGTAATTCCCCAGTCTTCCTGTTTCCACAAAAAACATTTTCTTACCTCAGCTAGTGTTATCCTTTCTTATGTGTGGGCAAATTACTCCTGTTGATTTTTCAAGAAGGTCTTGTTAATGGAAGCAGTAATTCACCATTTGAACAAAAATACATTCTTCAAAAAAATTTTTTTTAATGGATTCTTCTTTTTGTTGCTAATGGTGTACTAATAGACCTGATTCCTCCTCCTCTTGTATCACTTCCACCTGATAAACCCTTAGTTTCTAGCTGAAATCTCATTACTCCCAATTATGATTGCATTTCAGATGTTTCAATCTGTTTTCTGTTACTTCAGTACTTAGAAGATCCGTGGTTTCTGAATCCTTTCCATTGATAGTGATTTCTGTGCTGGGTGACGTCTGTTTTGCATGTTTGCAGTTTATTATGTTATGAATGTTATGTTCATTTTAAGAGTGTGGCTGAACATATGAGAACATTGCTGTTTTCTCTGTCCAGTCTACTGCACAGAGTCATGTGGAACCTTCTTGGGAATGGTGTTTGCTGTGTGCCTTGGGGAGCAACAGGAGTGTGTTTGGGGCATTCCCTGAGGATAGGGCAGAGCAGGTGGTATGGATGTGAGAGATCAGCAGGCTGTGGTGCTTCTGCAGTTCCAGCAGAGGGTGAGAAGAGTAAGGAGCAGAAGTACGTATCAGAAAAGATGGAAAGAAAACTTTTTTTTCCTAAGAATTGAAGGGGATTGTATAGAGTTTGCTTCAACTTGAAGCTGTTGAGGTACTCACTTGAGAGCACACCCAAAATGATCTGCCCTTCGTGACATGCTAGCTTGTTAAATTTAGACATTCCTGTTAACCATATTTATGTCCATACTTGTATTTATCTCTAGTGCAAGTACACTGAACTCTTTGAAGAATTAACAGCTGAATTTTCAATACCTGTCTTGATCTTAAGCCTGCCTGGTCCAGAATCTAAGATCTTTGTTTCCTTAGTGACAAAATTATCAGAGAAAAAAGGAAATAGTCACAGTTCATACTGAATATCATTTTATTATTATTATTAATTCAATTATCTGTAGTCTTTTCTATAATGTTTTCTGTTCAATTGAATTTGTCTGAATTCTGCAGACTCTAGATAATTTTACACCTATAATAAAATATGTTCTAAACTCGTTCTGTAAATATATCTGGTATTTCTAGTTTAATTTCTTTTTTATACTGAAGAAAAATACAACTGCAAATAACTACTTCATCCTATATTTACAGTTGCCAGTGCTAATGAAATCACTGGCACAGAGATAGGAGTTGGTACAAACTTCTTTCTTGACAGCAAAGGTACTCTAAACAGAAACTGTATTCCCTAACCTAATCATGCTTTAGCTTGCCAGTTGTAGCAGACTTGGAGAATGCAGTTTTCTCTTATTCTGTCACAAGCCCTGAAAGCATAGTTTCCACAGCCTTTGATTTTTTCTTTTTTTTTTGAGTTTAAGAAAAAAAAAAAGTTATCTCCTAAATGAATCCATGTCTTTCTTCTATTTTGTGTAGGTGGAAAGTAATCTTAGATATTTTCAGATTATTTTATTCCCTTGTGTGGCACAATGGCTCTCCTGTTAAATTTGAGTACAAAGTTTTGTTCTGAAATACATCTCTAATGGACAGTTCAATTCTTCTAACAGAAAGAGTTACTGTGTTTTGTATCTGTTTTTCTGATGAGAGACTGTTCAGTTCTTTTATCATAACCTTTTTGACAGCACTGTGGACTTCTCTTATACAGCAGGTGCAACTTAAATAAATGCCTTCTTTTAATTTCCCTTATGTCTCTGAAGACTCTATTAATATGATTGGTCTTAGGGGTTATTAAACTTGATTAAAAAAAAAAACAAACAAATCAACAAAATAGAACTGATCACGTAGCTCTCCTTTTCTAGTATGCCCTTTCATCTTCTCCCTTTTGCCCAAATCTTCCTTTCATTTTTGAGAATTCTAGACTTGCATTATTTCAGAGCCATGGATGAAACCCCATCTTGCAAAAGCATAGGCAGTGTCTGTGTTTTGACTACAAACCCAGTATTTGCAGTTTGATCTTGAGCAATTTGTAGTTCTGACTTGAAAGACAGGCAAATCCATTTTAGGGTGTTGACTTTGAGGGTCTTGTCATACATATAGGGATTTTTAAATGAATCATGATTTTTATTTTTTTTTTGAGTATTATTTTGCTGCTGTGCAGTGGCTTAGTAAATCTTCCCATCTTTGAGGTTATGAACAGATGTATTTTTCTGGTTTTGTACATAGCTAACTCTATACAATATTCTCTAGCAGCATATGATGCCATATTAACATACTAAAGTTAATATCAGCCTATGCTCTTTATTTAGCATAGTTGGTTAGAGTTTATTTAAACTTCATGAAGGATGGCTGAGATTTGACCATCTGTCAGAGGCTCTGAAGGTATTTTGTCCACAATTCTGTAAGAAACCTTTCTTTGATGAAACTGTTGGGTAGATTCAGAGCACGTGTATGCTGGGAGTACCTTCTTTATTCTCTGTCTGTGAAGACTTCAGTGACTGCAAGATTTTTTTAAAGGATAGAACAGTCAACAAATCCATCTTGTAATTTGCATGGTGTCTTCTGGAATTTTGTCCTAGAGCTTACAGCTGTCAACCTAGAATGTACAGTGTTTATATGCTTAGAGTCCAGATAGACTGATAGACAATAATGTAGTGATGCTTTTCTAGCAGACAGCTATGAGTTAGGAAATCTCTGCCACATGAAGGAAACCATTTGATGCTAGACTGAGTGTGAATCACATCAGTGACTGCCTATAGATCAGTTCAACCTTTCAGTAAAGCAGATGGTTTTAAGAAATCCATAAGTATTGCATCAGTCATATTACCAAAAGTAACTTCCACAAGTTTTCTTTGATGGCTCCTAATTCTTGTATTGAAAGATGCAACAAGGTCCTTATCTGCTTCCTCTTTACAGTTTGTTGTTTTGAGAGGAACACTATGCCCAGTCCCTTTAAGTCTCCATTTCACTAAACTGGATAGTCCTAGCCTTTTTCTGTTGATCTTTATATGAAATATGTTCTGTATTTGTGATTAATCTTGTATCTCTTTTCTAAAACTTTAACTAAAACGTGCCTCCTTTCGAGAGTAGGGCATGAGCAGTGCATGCAGCATACAAGGTGCAGGCAAACCTCAAATGGCCTGTGTGGTTTTTTTCCCCTCTTTATTTTCTAAAAACTTTTTAACACTGGTTTTGTTCTTTTGACTGCTGTTAGGCATCAAGTTGATGTCTTTGTGGAGCTATCTGGTGTAGCTATGAGATCTTTTGAATAGTAATAGCAAGTTCAATATATATGAAATGAGGATTGTTTTTCTTCTGTGGATGAAGCTACTTATCTCCTACAAATGTTGTGTTTCATGTCTGCATTTCTTCAAACCTTATTTTATATATATAAAAAAAAGTTGGTTTCACATTTGTCATCCTTCTGGTTTTGGCCCCTATAGAAGTTTAAGTGAACTGTTAAACTCTACCATTAGTATAGAAAACTCTTTAACACTCAACACATTAAGTAATTACCTAATAACAATTTTGTTTGGTTTACAGGAGAATATTAAAAAGTGAACCACCTTATCCACAAGAAATGAGTGCACTGTCTAAGGACATAATTCAGCGTCTTCTGATGAAAGACCCCAAAAAGAGGCTAGGTTGTGGTCCTACTGATGCCGATGAAATCAAACAGCATCCCTTTTTCCAGGTAAAACAAAGAACACCACCACTTCGTCTAAGTTGGTGCCTTTGAAATCCCAGTCTAAAGAAATTCTGTTGGTTTGCTAACAGAATAGCTTAGAGGTCCTCTTAATTGCATCAGTAATTGCATGGGAGTTAGTAAGAATATCCACGTGCTTTTGTGTGCATTTTATGCATACTGTAAGAAGGACATGGTAGATTTTTAATATATTCTGTCTGTTTCAAAAGAGTTACTTGAAGCAGCCAAAAAGCACATTATTTAAACCAGAAGGTTTCATGGGAGACAGTTAAACTGTATGCTCTGTGTTGGTTTTATTTTTTTAAAGAAAGTTTGCCACTAACATTAATGTAAAATTTGAATATTGATAAAATTCACCATTAGTCATAAATTCCTCTTTTGTATTTTCCTTTGTCTAATTAAATATTTGGTTTTGTATAGTAGACCTCAATTCTGTTCATCTTTCAGTGTATTAGAATTTAGTTTAAAACAATGACAAAGACTGAATTTGGGTACAGAATCTCTACTGTTCCATCTATTGCAGTTGAAATTGTTTTTGTGCTCTCTGAAAAAACTAAGAATGTATTTCTTGTACTTCTGAAGTTAAATATATTTTTAATCAGTATGAATTTTGGAATATTTAAAGTTGGTAGTATAAACTAAACCTTACAAATAAATATTTTCAATTAAATTGTCAGAACATTCAACATGGGTAATATCTTGGTTTTTTAACTATAAATTTCTTCTCATCCCTTGTATGTTTTCTTCCTCCTATAAAAGAGTTGGACAAAGTAGAGTTAAACTTCCTTTACTCATTGTTTGTTTTGGAAGAATACATTTTTTCCTCATACAACGCTTTCTAATCTTGACTTCATTTTTAGTTCTGCTCCTTTGCAGTAAAAGGGACATTTTCTCAGAACGACTGTATCTATGCTTCCTACTTCTAGCCATGCATTTAAGTAAGAATCCAGAGGCATTATGCTCTCAGGGCGCTGGAAGCTGAGATTAGTAATTAAGCATTGAAATCAGTACTGAAAAGTAGAAGATACTGCATGCAAGTGCTGTGACTTACCAAAATATAAATGTTTTTTCCTCTGAAAAAGAGGGAGTAATTTAACAGCTGTCATGCTAATCATCTGGCTTATCTCCACTGTTAAATTTCTTTGTGTTTATTTTTTATTTCTTTTTAAACTGAATTCTTACTACTTAAAAATAAGTATGATACTTCACCTAAGCAGATTAGTAGGGCATAATTTGAATGTTTTTCATATGACTGTAGAAATCAACAAATGGAGTTAAGACGGTTTTTGAACAGGTATCTTTCCAGCATCTGTTTCTGTTAAATTTTCATTTGATTCAAACTTCTTTTCCCAATTTTTGGTTTAGAATATGAATTGGGATGATTTAGCAGCCAAAAAAGTATCAGCTCCATTTAAACCAGTAATCAGAGATGAGTTGGATGTCAGTAATTTTGCAGAAGAGTTTACAGAAATGGATCCGACATATTCTCCTGCAGCAACCCCTCAGACTTCAGAAAGAATATTTCAGGTATAAGAATTCACAACAATTAAAAAGTAATTATTTCTTGAACAATTCCATGTTTGTAACTAGATTTATTTTTTTTTGCCTATGTCTTCTAAGTTATTGGGAATTTTCCAGTCTCAGTTCCCAGAGCTGTTTGTTCAGAAATTGCAAAATGAGAAACATGGAAACAGTCCTACTGCAAACATAAAATTACATATGTCTCCATTCCCAGTTGTATGTCCTACTTGTTGCACTAAAGTCAGTCTGTCTTTTATTGATTCTTCATACTTTGAGTCACATCATCTTGATTCCCATCAGCCTGGGCTACCAGCTTGGATAACAGCAATGTAGTTTGTCTATGTCCACTTTATGCTCTAGTTGAGGTATTCCTTTGGAAAGTGGGGGGTGACTGCAGAGCTGAAAGTAGGTCTTCCACATCCTGTAGGAATGCTCTAATTCCTAGACTACTAGATACAGATCAGTAACAATCCTTGTATCTTCTCTGTGCTATTAAAGAAGGATCCTTTCTCAGGCTGCACAGTCTGGATGTGAAACGGGCAGAAACAGATCATGTGCAGCCAACTCGATACCAAAGCTGCAGAGGTGAACAGTGGTTCAGATTCTTTCTCTCCTCCCTGTCATCGTGCTTTATTGTTTTTTATTGTCTGGTTTTGAGCAGCTTAGTGCATACTGTGCAGGAATATAGCATCATGTTTTGGAAGTTGTTAGCTTCATAGTGACTGCAGCAAGAAGTTTATGCAAGTCATAACATGATCCGATTCATCTTGCAGTGGTAGTCACAGCTGTTCTTGTTACAATACCCAATCATTAATATGAAGCTTATTTTGGGTTTTCCATTTAAGATAGCTTGATGCTTACATCACAACAAAAGCTGTTTCATGCCTCAACTTAAAGGTGCTCTGGGAAGCTAGCTAGTTTGAAGTATGAGCCTTTATCACTACTGAAAACAACAGAAGCTGAGCCAGATTTTTAGCATTTTATACCAGAATGTTTGTATTACTATTGTTTGATCTACAACTGTGGAGTGTCATGTAACTGATTCCACCTGTTCACACTGAAAAAAGCAATATCATCTACCCATCAATGAGCCAGTTCCTGTTTCTGTATTATGTTATGAAAATCCTGATTTCTTTAGAAGTTTCAGAGAATTTTTCAATGTTTTGTGTGCAACAATTTCAAGCCATGCCCTTTTCTGGTATCTTAATTTCATAGGGATATTCTTTCGTTGCACCATCTATTTTGTTTAAACGCAATGCAGCTACGGTAGATCCTCTGCAGTTTTATATGGGGGATGAACGGCCTGGAACTACAACTATTGCCAGAAGTGCTATGATGAAGGTAATAATAATATCAAGAGCTGAATTCTTTGAGTTAACTTAGAACTGCATGTAACTTCCAAAGCAGCAATCGCAAGCTAGGCTACAGGTTGCAAAACAGTGATTATTCATTTCTCTGCTTTCTCATGGCTCCTGAGATGATCCAAGAATACAATTTGCATGTGTGTACTGTTAAGAAGTGATTGAACTTGAATCTGAAAAATTAGATGATATGTCTAGTTTTCCAGAAGACTGAAATACAGTAGTAATAGTATCAGCCAACCATTTTATATATTTTTAAGCTACTTTAATTATATCAAAATTCATTCTATGATATAGTTGCCTAAAATTACATATAGTTGTATGAAGCCGTATAAGAACACATGCTATTGTGATGTCTTCAAGCGAGCCCGTAGTTCTGTGAATAAATGTTTGTACAGCCATCTCTGATCCTGTTTGGCTGAATAATTTGTATTGAACCTATTGTAATAGTAATGATTTATTTAGTATGTATATTGAATGTAATGTAAGATTTATTCTTTGATTGTTAGAATGAAGTTTATGCATTTTATTAAATAGAGGTTAACATTTTATCAAAAAGAGCACTCTTTCACAATTTTAAATATAGATGAAAAATTCTCACAAAACTTTACTGTTTGTCTTTGACTGTGTATACTAAAAGTATTCTGCAGAACTAAATACAGACAGTTTCCTAACAGGACTCTCCATTTTATCATCATTATGAACTGGATCTGAAAGAGAAACCATTGGGAGAAGGAAGTTTTTCCATTTGTCGAAAATGCTTACACAAGAAAACTAGTCAAGAGTATGCAGTAAAAATAATTAGCAAAAGGTATAAATATTCTATAAGACAATAAAAATATTTTCTTTGCTTACTGTCACCCATGGATTAAATAATGTTCGCTACATTTTTGGAAGTGGAAAAATTACTTTAAACTAATTTGCTATTTGAAGAATATAGAGAAACTTATAGTAACCTTATGACCTTTAAAAGATTCTGAGAGTCTCTTGAAACAAATTGTTACTCTTGTTGGGGAAGATAAAAGAAGAAATGTAAAGAGTACTTTTCTGGTTATTAGTTTTATTTTACCCTAATTTCCCCTTTGCTTCTGGCCATGGTAAGGTATAAGGTGCTCCTGTATTTACACCTAAGTGAAGTGAATGTAGGCTTATGCTAGGTCCCTTGCCTAAGCAGCTCAATTGACTTTCTAGAGCATTGCTTTTAAGAAGGATCTTAAAGTGTGGGTTGCCTTAGATCTAATTAAGAGTGAGTGTGTGTGTGTGTGTGTGTGTGTGTGTAAAATGGAAGTATACTATGGAGTTATAAGTTGCATCTTATTTCCTGGATGTTCTGAAGAAAACACCACAATGGAGACAGCTGACTTGCTTTTTGTACATGAGGACCATCTGGTCCTCTTCCAGAATAGATACTCCTGGCACTTTCTGTCCATCTTAAAAAAAAAAAAAAAAAAAAAAAGAGATAAGGGATTATTTGAGGAGTGGATGAATTTTTAGCATCATTTTTTGCTGTGTTCATTAGTAAATATGTCCCTAGTGTGTTGTAGAATGCTGGCAGGAAAGGAAAGTGTGACTGTTCTGCTATCAGAATTATAGTTTAGAGATTTCTTCTCTAAGACATTTGACTGTACCTTTGTTTTTCCAGACTCTAGAATTAACTGTCCAGCAGACTTGTCATCACATCCTTTTATGATAGGATAAGTTCAAGAATACAGGTGTCAGAGTAATTTTCTGAGGTCTGCTACAACTAACAGAGGCCTACTTAAAACTATTGGCAGAGCCTATGGAGACCCAAATGACCTGGCACTAGCAATGGAATGCAGGGGAATTCAGTAACTTAAACCTAGGCATGTGTGTAGTGCTATTCTAGCATCGGCTGGTGGCTTCTCTGTCCTCCAGTTTCCATCATTCTTGTGACCACTGCCTTCATGGCTGATTTCTTCTAGGCTCTCCAATGCTAATGCTGCTGAATCCTACTCTAGGTATATTTTATAGTGAATTAGCTCATCCTGTAAGATTAAAGTAGACTTTCACTCATTATTATGAGACCTTGGACAAGTCCTGTGCACTAGACACCTGCATTGGGTATTTTAATCTGGAAATCTCTGTCTTGTATCTACATTCATTTTTTTTTTTCTGTGGTGCATGCAGAGCTGCACATAAGTACTCCTATCTTAAGCTAATGGATTTTTCATTTCTGGATAATAGTGAGCAAATGAATATTGATATTTCCCACAGAACTAAACTTTAAGGAATTATGTCCCTAAATTACATTACGCAAAGGTTCTTTTGCTCCTTCTCCTCCATTTTGGTGGACCAGGCTAAACAAAGGTAAGAAGTGGTCTGTATGCAGAGAATTATTTTTTTTTTTAGGGTTTTTTTTTTTTGTTTTGGTTTTTATTTTATTTTTGGTTAGGATTGCAGACTGTGAGTAGATTCAGAGTGTGTTTTTGTAGTACCTAAGTTAGCAGTAGCCCCACACCTAATGGCTAGACACAAACTGGCCTTGAATAAGAAGTGGTTAAACTGTAAATAATACTACTCTGAGGACCACACTAGTAACTCTTGCTACAAGGAGAAGTATAATAGGTTTCCGGTAACTTCTTTACCACAAGGTCAGACAGTCTTTCACTCCTACCCATCAAACGTGCCAAAAAAGTGAATCCTACATCTAGGCAAACCTTTTCATGCTACTTGAGGTGAAAGCTCAGATCAAGAGTTCCTCTGTGGTGTTTGCTTCGTTGGTAGCGCTGGACCTGCCTCCACCCAATGATTTGAGGTGTATCTGTGTGTCTGAATGCCGATGAATGAGTGGAGTTCTGTAAACCTTGAGTTACTGTTTTAGAGCTTCCCATTCGTTTTTCCTGATACTGTCTTTTTAAAATCTGGGATGGTAACTTTTTATGGAGGGGACATACTTGGAGGAGTCCACACACAAATTTCAGAGCCTTACATTGATTATTATGAACCTTTTTCATCTGTTTCCTAGCTCCAACTCATGATGGTAGTTTAGGCAGGAAAGGCTAGCCAAGTCAGGCTGTTTAATTTCCTAAGGACCTGAAATAATTTCTGTTTAAACAACATCAGTAGAGTTGCAGGTGGAAGATCTCAGTTTACCTGTTGTTTAAGTTAAGTCTGCAGAAAACCAGAATTCTCTTGCACAATGTTCTTATCATGCTTCTAGTCCTAATTAGAAAAAAACCCCACACAAAACAACAGCAACAACAAAAACCCACACACAGAAAAAAAACAACCAAACAAAAAACAACAAGCAAACAAAAAAACCCCACAACAACAAACCCAAAACAAACAAGAAAACCCCAAAAAAAAGTTAGGAACATGTGTGGTGAGAGAGACTCTATCTGTGTTACCAATAAGATCAATCTCTAAGTCAGTACAGGGT
>JANHFX010025467.1:54243-66934 GCA_027560015.1 Chloroceryle amazona
AAAAGTTAGGAACATGTGTGGTGAGAGAGACTCTATCTGTGTTACCAATAAGATCAATCTCTAAGTCAGTACAGGGTTAGCTTTTCTTAGAGTTTTAACAAAAAATTTCAGGTGTTATTTGCCCAGAGAAAGAAATCAACGTATGTATTTAGTGGAAAAGAAAATGTTCTGCGCTGTCCCTGTGCACGTAGCTTTTATCATGTTCACCACTTTCACGTTTTTTGGCTATAGATTTTAGTACTTGAAAGAGAATTTGTCTGGTGATTTTTGCTGGGAGCTAGTCACTTCATATCTCTACCAATTCCAGAATTTACAGTGGCCTGGATGAATTACTTTAACTAGTAGAAGCTTATCATTTTCATACAGCTTTGGAAGTATTTATTTCCTATAAGAATGGAAAAGAACTGGGCTAATAATTTTAGTTTTCAAGATAAAGCCGAATTAACAAATATTTGTAGGAATGGGGAGGAGTCAAATTTCCCTGGATAAGGGAAAATTTTAATTTTAGCTAGAAACTCTTCTATAATATCACCTCAGCTTTTGCTGTAGCAAGTTGCAATTGCATCAGAAATATTATTTAGGTGTGTTTTTTTTAAAGTTGTAACTTTCAGGGTTATTAAATAAAAAAAAAAAATTAAAAAATGTGTAACACTGAATGTGCAATTTGCTCACTTTAAATTGGTACAAAATGACTGCTCATATTTTTCAGAATGGAGGCCAATACCCAGAGAGAAATAACAGCTCTGAAACTCTGCGAAGGACACCCAAATGTAGTGAAGTTACATGAAGTTTATCATGATCAGGTATTTTGAAGAAACTGTAATTAACACTTGCCAAACAACTCGCTGTATGTTTTCCCAAGAGCTTTCAGGAGTTAAGCATACTGTTACTACGGGGGCAGCTTTCATCCTAAGGCTTCTGTCTAGTCAGCATAGAAGATGAAGCAGAATTTCTGCAGTCAAGGGAACTTGCAGTTACTCTTGCAAATGAAAAAGTATTTGGAAGAATACTGGATTCTGTTCTGTCCTTGGCCTACTTTGTTAGCCATCATATAGTACATTCATTGCCCAGTTGCTATTTGTATGATACTGAGGTATCTAATCACCTTCCTTCAGGTTTGTCATTAGTCTTAATATAATATTTGTGAAACAATTTTGAAATATTGCACATGAAGATTTCTTATCTAGCACTCTTTTCTTACATAACTTAATGGAGATAACCCAGTAGCTTGCTAAATTACCAAATGTGAAAGTAGGGCCTCTATTTGAAAATACATTGAGATCAATTTAGGATTTATTTAGACAGCTTAGTTGTCTTTTTCCTTCATGTAATGCAAGCTCCAGAACATGTAATAGGCCATAATTTGATATTGATCATGATTTTGTAAAGGAACATGAGCTCTTTTGCCTCCCCACATGTCCTAGTTTATCTCCATCATGCTGTTTATCCAAGGACCAGCAGAGCACTTTTAAAATGAGCTGAGAGGATGAAAAATCTGTGCTCTACTCTTCAGTGATAATTAGGTGGTGTTTTGTTTGCGGTTTGTTTTTTCTTATTTTGGTTTGGGTGGGGGTATTTTTTGCATTTATCTACCTTTTTTCACTTTTCTTTGTGTAAAATGACTATAATCGGGAATATCTAAAAAGAAAAGTTCTTCAGATTGCTATACAACTGAATACACTGTTCTCAACCAGCCAGACCACTGTGGATTGAGTTGCCCTTGGTAGAAGACCAGAACTGATAAAAATTTTCAAGCTTTGACATTTCTGCAGTTTGTCTTAAAATAAAAAAGCTCCAATTTTAACTTGCTCTGCTATCAGCCTGAGCAAATTTGACATTAGTAATCCAACCATAGATTATTGGGTTGCAGTCACTTTTGGTGAGCCAGAAGAAGCTTTCTAGCAGAGAAAAGTCTTATTTTCTTTCTGAATTTCCTGTCACCTATTTGAAAAACATGAAGAAAATGTGCAGGAGGGAATGTCTTACAAGCTCTACTAGCAATGGGACTGGGAGGCACCTTGGTTTTTCTAAGTGTTACAACTTCCTGTTGCCATAGCTTTGGTTCTGTTCTTTGCATTTTTTGACATCTTCCAAGAACTCTTTTTCTTTACTTGTGAGTATTATTTCCATTACTGTCATTCAGAGGAAGAAAATGTAAGCATGTGATGGCTTCTAGCATCCATGGGATTTTGAGAATGCTAGCTTCACTTTCCTGTCCCGAGAAGTCAGCAGTTTGTTAAATGGCAAGACATTTGAATTGCACTTGATTGTGTGCCAGTGTTGTCTTATAATCAAGGAAGTCACTGCTTATTGATTGTCTTGAAAAGAAGATTGTCTTGAAACCTGAACAACCATTAATGTTTTAATTAAAAAAAAATATTATTTAATGTTTGGGAAGATGTCTATCATTAGAGTAGCTTTGTTGGGGATGAAATCAGAAGACATTCTAGACAATCTTTAATTTGACAGTAAAATTTCAGGGTGCTTTTAAAAGATTCGGTAACATTAAATAGCTCACTCCTTATGCATATTAATAGAAATGTATCCCTCCATCAGAACAGGCTTAACCAGCAAAGTCCAGCTTTATTTGTGAGCCGAAAGAAGGGCATTTTGTCTCCCTACAAATTTACCCATGTACATGGTGACATTGCATTTTTGTAAATAAGTAAGTAGACATGGGAAAGACATCAACATTCTTCTATCTCAGTAAGACTAATGGAAAAAATGTCATGTGAGATGCAATTTGGAGCTTTTTATTTGCCTTCTGAATTGCTATGAGCAGCAGTCTTATTTCCTCAAACTTTGAGAACCTATTGGAATACCACCTAGCTCCTGAATGAATGTCTGTTTGTAATGTTAAATTTGTAACACGACATTTTTCTTTGTTTCAGCTTCACACGTTTCTAGTAATGGAATTGTTGAAGGGAGGAGAATTGCTTGAACGTATTCAGAAAAAGAAACATTTCAGTGAGACAGAAGCCAGTCACATTATGCGCAGACTCGTTTCAGCAGTGAGCCATATGCATGATGTAGGAGTAGTCCATAGAGATCTGAAACCTGAGGTATAGTGACTTGCTTTGTTTATGCAATATGTTTAGATACTAAGTTATTAAATATCTGTAATGTGAGGTATTTCTGTTCATCCAGCTTTTATTACAGATTTTTCTACTTCTATAGTTCTAACAAAATGTTACTGCTTTTACTTAGCAAACTCTAGATGTTTTTCTGTTCATACAACAAAGTCACTGTTAGGAAACAATTTTATTTTTGTAAGCAGTTTACACTGTAACTTGTTCAAAAATATTCTTTGTTTGGGGACAGTTTTTACTGGTGGTATTTATTGTGTGAAACAGTTAACAAGCAGAGCTAGGTTGCCTAGGTACTTTGCCTGTACATTTCCACCTTTTGTTTGATCTTAATTCCCTCCGTAGGGCTTCTTTTGGAAGTAGCTGCCAACATCCTTGTACTGTCTTCTGTCCCAGCTAAACACACAATGAACCACAAACTAATGCAGCCAACTAATAAAGCTTTGTGAGTTTATCAGTTTCCCAAAAGAAACAAATATTTAATATATATTTTTCAATAATTAGTTGCTCTGCTGTTTTTGTTGTGGAGCAACATCTTGCTTCCAGAAAATTCAGTTTACTATGATAATGTTGACCACTGGCTTTATTTTGCTTCTTGGAGCCAGTACACGCTCATTTTACTTTGCCAGCAATGCACCTGAATATGTGTTAATTTTCTTTATCCAGTAAGGATGTCATATTTTATTGGTGATTACAATCATTGTACCTCAGGAAATAGCTGCTCATTTTGTATCAGAAGTTTAAAATGATCCACCATTCCTACTTTCATCCTTTTGTAACATACTTTCTAGTATATTGCAAAATTAGTTCTTTTATGGTCATTCTGATTCAACAAGTAAAGAAGTCTGGTAGGTGTTAAACCAGTTAAACTGCTAGGCATTAAACTATTCTCGAAAATCAGTCCAAAATAGATACATTTGAAATTATCTCTGCACTGAAGTCTCTGTTCTAAGTAAAAAAAAAAAAAAAAAAAAGGAGGGCTATTGTGAAATTCTGGTATGTCAGTCAAAAATGTGACTTTTGGGGGAAAAAAAAATAAATTGCTGACATCATCAAGGAAAGAGAACAGCTTTTAAAACCAGTTAAAAGGGCAAAACCCAGAAATCCTTCCTATTCTTGTCATTTTAGTCTTGTTACCATGTTGAATATAAAGGCCAGATTCTGTAGAACTTCAGCCACATGGTAAATTAGGCAGTCTTCAATTCTACATCATGTTCAGGAACAGAAGCCTGGAAAGTCCAAGTAATGATGGGTTAGCCAACAGCTTGCAGAATGCATTGCCTCCACAAAGTTGGACTTAACCAGCCTGTCTCCTTCCTGCTTCTTGTTTTGAAAGTTCCTATTTTAGGTTCAGACATGAACTTAGTGTGGGATCTGCAGACTTCCCAATATAGGAGTGGTTAGTGCACCTTTCTGTAAAAAGTTCTATAGTCATTTCTCTTGCTTTTCTAACAAGACCACACAGATTTGCTTGATGTTCAGCTTGGACACCTAATCTGATACTGATAAGTCTATTTTAGAAAATATGGCTGGTTGCATGCCACTAAGGATGAAGCTTTTTTTAATTGCATGAACTGGAAGACTCTTCTGTTTAAGCAATAGTAATTAGATCACATATATTGCTCTGCAAAATAGACAAAAAGTAGAAAATAGAGAATTCACAGAAATAAAGAATTCATGTAGCATATGTGACCGTTTGGAGGCTCTCTGTAGAGGATTTAAGGACTGTGTCTGTGAAATGGCCATTGATCTGTAAACTTAGTTCTAAAGATGCTAGAAAAAACATACCAAGGCAGAGATACTGTCATTTATATAGCCTTAAAATATATGTGGAACATAGCTTCGAGTGTGGGGTTTTGTGAAACATGCTTTATTTACCTAATCAACAAAGTGATCTGAACCCAACTTAAGACATCTAGACTGTATCTTTCTTTCTGTACATACATAATTTCCTTTTCGTGTTAAGAAAGGAGGTCTTTTAAAGCTAATTTGGCTGTAGTCCTTTATTTGCTTGTTGGCTGTATAACATCACCATACTTAATGCTATTGGGTTCCCCTTATTGATCTGCTTGCAGTCTAGCAATCTTTTTTTTTCCCCCTTCTTAATGAATTTGAAGTTAATTACTTGTTGAGTCACTCACCTTTTGTATTTCAAAATTACATAGGGTGACAGGATATTGAGACTTTCTGGCATTGCATAGATTAAACAACAAAGACAACAGCAAAGTTTTTTGCTTTTTTTTCAGAAGTTTAAGGGAAGAGTAGAGAGTTCATAATTTCATCTAGTCCTCAGCCAGTTCTCGTAAGACTTGGCTTCATTCTTTCTTGACAAATAGCAATACTTGGGGAAAAGAAGAACAGATTGTCTTAAATCTTCTTCCAAACTGTTAACAACTTCTGTCTTCAAGTCCAACATGCCATATTCTAGTCTGTAAAGCTGGAATTCTCAGGAGTTACTGTACCAAGTTTTCTTTATCTTGGTGTAAGGAGTCAGTCATTCGTTTAAGTTTGGACTGGTATGTGACCTTCAGTGCTTGAATGACACTCGTCCCATGTCTCCTCCAGAAAATATACTGACTTTGAGATGTATGCTAGACAGCTGCTGAGCTTTGTTGCACTTCCCAGTACACTCTTCTTCTCTTCCAAATTTTTTTTTTTTGCATTACCATGGTCATGGCAGTATGGCTTTAGTGTGTTATTACTTGAGGACAAAAGATTATTCAGTCCCAAGACATGGAAAAGAGCTACACTCACAAGAAGGCTGTCACTTGCAACAGAAGGAAATGGAAGCTAAAGAAGATTTTATTTGAGAAAGGAAATTCTACATTTAAGCTGGTATAAAAAAAAAATATTAAAAAATAATAAAAGTATAATTAAAAATACTTTTTTTTCTTGTCAGTGTTCCCCAAATTATTTTCTTCTCTGTTCTCTGCTAAATACCCATTTTCATTAATAATTTCAGACAGAACTATCCTGACTTTCAGGTATACAGAAGCCAGATAAATACATCACATCTTACATCCCAGAGTACTGTTATTTCTAATTTTTTTATTAGTCTTATTTTTTTATTTTCTCCCCCCATGTCTCCATTTCCTTGTTTCTCTAGATAGTAGATAAATGTCAGAAACAAAAAACCTAAGTATTCTAACCCATTTTCTACCCAGTGCTGATACTGATTTTTGTCTTTCCTATCCAGAATTTATTGTTTACGGATGAATCTGATAATTCAGAAATAAAAATAATTGATTTTGGCTTTGCTCGTTTAAAACCACCTGATAATCAGCCTCTTAAGACCCCATGTTTTACGCTTCATTATGCTGCACCAGAGCTCTTGAATCACAATGGTTATGATGAATCTTGTGATCTGTGGAGTTTGGGGGTCATTTTGGTGAGTGACTGAGATTTTTAATTGTAACTTTATTCTGTGTTTACTTTTGGCCAAAATACAAAGGACTTGACACAATTTCAGGCTTGAATGAGGTAGATGCCGAACTCAGGTGAGGTGAAAATACTGCTGCACAAATACAGATTCCAAAGAGAGGGGGGCAGATTATTTTTTTTTTCCTTGGGCAGTAAATTAAACTCAACATTTGTGGGAATGAGAAAAATACTTTACATAGACTTACTCTTAAAAAGATGTATTCCTGTTAGGAGATTTTTACAGGCATCCATGTAATCTTCCTACAGTTTCAATTCAGAGAAGGAATCAGTCTGTATTCTGATTTACAGAAAATTAATTTCACTACCTATAAACTGGATAGAAATTCCACCGGTTTATTTGGAGTTTCCTGAACCACATAATTTTATTTTTTTCTAACTAGGCCTCCAGAGAAAGTCTTGCATATTTTAAATTTCCAAAGCCTTGAAGTTATACTAGTCAGACTTTTATTGTATAGTGTTGGTGATGCAAAGAGCCCTCCATATTCAGTAATAGGGTTGTTGATAAATATTCTATGTTTATTAATGCTGCTTTTGTTGTCATGACAGTATACGATGCTATCAGGACAGGTACCATTTCAGTCTGAAGACAAAAGTCTAACGTGTACCAGTGCATTGGAAATTATGAAGAAAATAAAAAAGGGAGAATTCTCCTTTGAAGGAGAAGCTTGGAAAAATGTTTCTGAAGAGGCTAAAGAGTTAATTCGAGGTACGTATTCACAAATATTTCAGGTAGCTTATATTTTTATCTCAAAAGATAAATTTCAGAGAACTATAAAGTAGCTGGATGCTGTGATCAGCATGAGAGTGCCTAACCTGACAGTGTGGTATCTACAGCATGAGCTATGTACTGACCCCTAGTTTAAGACAAGGGTACAAGTGGACACATCAGGATGGCATTGCAAATTGCTTATATGCCTGGCAGAGAGCTTTCTAACGGAGTGAGATGCTGACAAGTGGTTAGTGGGGTTAGAAGTAACTGAAGAGCTTTTGGAAAAAGTGAAGTTGTTCTTTTAGAACAGACTGAATAGCAGAGCTTTTCTTTTATGTTACTTTTGCTTTTATAAAAATGCCAGGTTATGAGAGACATATTTTAAAACATGAACTTTGACAGAAACTATATTATTTTTTCCTCAGGTTGTTTTTGAATGTGTCTGCCACAATTACCATATTTCTGAGCTGCTTCATTCACATTTGCCATGCTTTGATTCCCCTTAAGCTTTGGAGCATCTGCTTATGTCTTCAGCGTGAGATAGTAGAGCTAAGATTGATGTCTAAGATGGAGTTCTGAAATTCTGTAGAAGCAGGCTTGTAAGGATTTTTTCTGACAAAAATGTAGGCATCTCCAGATTCAGACTTCAGGGGATCTTGTAGAGATGTAGAGAATCTGAGGCTTACTCTCTTGAACTTTATGCTGGATAGATTTTAAGTGAAGAAATCATTTGAGCTTCTCAGTTTGTGTGAAGAGAGATGTGAGTTATCAAACAGTTAAATAGCAATTTCTTGCGTTTAATGGTCCTTCTGGAGAGGATGAGAGTATAACATTGATTCTTATCTAGGAGAAATACTGCCGTACTCGGGATAAATATTGTCATTAGTTATCAAAGCAATGCATGAGATACTCTTAAAAATTCAATGCATTTTCTATTAAAAGAAGATAAATAGCTCACAATTTAAGGGAATGTAATATATTTTTATTAGGACTTCTAACAGTGGATCCAAACAAAAGAATTAAAATGTCCAGCCTGAGATACAACGAATGGCTTCAGGATGGCAGCCAGCTGTCATCCAACCCTCTGATGACTCCTGATAACTTAGGCTCTTCAGGAGCTGCAGTGCATACATATGTCAAAGCCACTTTTCATGTAAGTTCTAAGAAATCAGCTTTTGTACATTTTGTAAAGTGTTAATCTACATGTTTTTTCTTTATTGAAAATACGTATTTGTCCTTATAATTCAGTGATTGGCTTATAGCTGCAATTTTTTTCCTCAGTACCTAATATCTGTGATTGAGTACAGTGAAAACATGAATGATGAGGGAGGGAAGAATAATTTTCTTGAAGACAGTTATACTAACAAGGTTTTGTGGACTGAGAGACAGCTGTTCATGAAATAATTAGTATAAATATTTTGTTTCTTAGGGAAGAAAACTTCTGGAACATATCTAGATCATGTTTTAGTATCATGGATCTTTTTTTAAATGGACTTGTTTGTCTACCATTGTATATTTACTGAAAATGATTGAACTGAAACTGTGTTATATAAACATAGTGTTTATTCCTTCCACAGATAGTAAGCTGATATTGAGCACATTTATGCTGAAATACTTGGAGAGGTCCTGATGTTGCAACATTAACTTGAGCTGAAAACTGTAATTTAACTAAGTGTAGTTTCTGAAAATGTAGTATTAAATAGGTTTGAGGGTTAATAAAAAATACTTCTGAATTTAAAAAAGGGCAAAAAAAACCCCAACCAAGGGGGGAATATGCCAATTAATATTGTTATATATTGGCTCTTAAATACACGTAAAGGACAGTAAAGTTCTTGTTACAGCTGCAATAAGAATTAGTAGGGACTTGTAAAGAGTTTACAGTTTACCTTAAGATTTACCATAGGACATTCAAAATAAGGTACAAGCCATAAAATGTCTTAAACCTCTCAAAAAGCTTAGAAATACCTTTTATTTTTAAACAGGCCTTTAACAAGTACAAAAGGGAAGGATTTTGTCTCCAGAATGTTGACAAGGCACCTCTTGCAAAGAGAAGGAAAATGAAAAAAACAAGTACAAGCACAGAGACACGTAGCAGCTCCAGTGAAAGTTCACATTCTTCTTCCTCTCATTCTCATGGTAAAACTACACCTACAAAGACACTTCAGCCAACAAACCCTACAGACAGCAATAACCCAGAAACTATCTTCCAGTTCTCTGACTGAAAAGCAGAGAGTATTCTGTCTTGAAGATTTAAGTGGTTATGAACTTGGTAGTACCGATACTGTCTTCGCCCACCCTTCCTCCCTGTGGCTTACAGGCTACAGGAATATGTCTGTTGCTTTAAAAATGTATTTCAATCATACCTTTTTAGCTTTGTATTTCAATACATTTCTTTTTAGCATTAAGTTTGGTATCACTGGATATGGTATAATACTATTATACAACCCATATTGTATTATCTTAAGGCTAAATTACTAGAGTGCAGTCAAGCTCAAGGCAAGGAGCTATGCTGCTTGTGGTACAGCTTGGAGGATGACTCTTTCTCAGTATCAGAATCTTCCTCCCTGCTTCTTCCCCACTGTTCAAAGAAAGGAAAGCTTTATAACATGTATAGAACTCTTGGATTATCTACTTTTACCCAGGTCTGTGAAGAATGTCATGGAATTTGATTCTTCATGCATGTAAAGAATCATTGGTACAATGCACCAAACCAGTATAATACTTTAAGGCCTTTTAGATTTGTGGTTACATTTTATCCCATTTATTGGAATTTTAAGAGCAAAATGAAGCGTTATGGAACTCTTGCATTGTTTTAAAAAGTAACTCCCTATATTTTGTCCTAAACAACTGGGAATATAAGTCAAGTCTTAGGGTTGTTTTTTTTAAAATTTATTTAATTTTTAAAAACATCTGGGGTAAAAGATGTCCGATAGGGTAAGATGTCTAGTACTGTGATACAATAATTTTTATTTCTACTTTTTGAAGTTATTAACTTTTAAAATGTTTTACAGATTCTAAAATGTAATGCTATAAGCAAAATTGAAATTTCATACTGAATGCTTTGGAAAATGGTCACATGTTAAAATATATTTCAAGAATTAATTATAATTTTTATTTTCTTTTTATATTTACACAATAACTAAAATACTAAGATTTTTTTAAAGATGCAAAAACTCCAATTTCAACATTTGTTATTATAGGGTCCATACAAAATGTATACCAAGTTATTTGATTTTTGCATTGTGCAAATATGGCAGTTTAATAGTGACTGTAAAATATTAGAATATGTTTTCTTTTTTGCACTTTATAACATCTAAAGGAGATGTTTTATAATAAAGTGCACAAGGTGCTGAGCACTGTTTTACTGGGTTGAATGACCTCAGATTCACCGCATTCGGTGGTTGTGGTCATTGTGAAGGAGAATTCTGTACTTTGCAGGAGTGAATCCCTGTATATTACTCACCGTTCTCATTCCTTACTTAAGCTGCGAAGCTCTTTCTATCTTGCTTTTACCTTGTATATAACAAATACTAGACCTGGGCACCTTGTGTAGTGTAGATGTTAACAACTTATGCACTGGGAATACTAAAGGGAAATTTTATTGAACACTGTGCTTCACAACTTGTTCACTGTGGTGTTCTACAGTGAAGTATTTCCTACTGTGATAGTATAGTATGTACATAACTGTTTGAAATCATTAATGTGACTTACAGAAACATCAGCAGAAACTTTAAAATCAGTATATTTTATAAATTTATGGAGAGCTCTTTTATTGCTCATATTCTCGATGACTAGAGGTAACTTAAGTGCAAAAGATGACTCCAGTTTTGCAAATGCTTACATGTGTAAGTTTCCACTGAAGTCAGAGAAACTCCTTGTGTAAAGTTAATCATATGCCTAAATCTGAGTGATGGAAGACTAATTGACCAGGAATTTTGTTATCAGCTTGCTCTATTTTAAAGTAACCTTAATCCAAACCCTATGCAAAAAAAGTTATAGAAATTGTTTGTATCAGTGGTTTTATTTATAGACTTGTATCAGATATCAGTATTGACAAATACAATACATCCATGTTTACAGGGATTGTGTGTATCAAAACAAGGCTTTGAAGCCCAATGTGTTTGTTCTGTGTTTCTTTAATATTAATAGTGGCATTCTGAGGTTTTGGAATTGCTCATGTGAAATAGTTTACTACTTTCTTGATGTGAATGTCAACAGTAATTGCAGCATTAATTTCAGGTTGATGTGAATATTGAGATTTGCACTGTTTATGTAGAAGTAGTATATTTAAAGATCAGTATATGTGCTAATAACACAACCAATTTTAAGTGGCCGATGTAAAAATACTGAAAAAATAATTGTCAATGTAATATATTCAGGTTTGCTTTCTGAACACTCTCTTTGGAAGTAATCTCAATAGTGAACATGACTCATTTGTAAAAGAATACTTTCCCTCTTCCCAATAAACTTGCTGTAAATACAACAATCAATCCACAATTAATACTTGTCATGCAGACAGTACAAGTGAATTGGGAGGTTGGGGAACAGGTTGCTTGTAAAGTTTATGCTTTAGGGGAGTTCTTGAAAATTGTTGCCTTCAGCGTGAGGACAGCAAAAGGCAATTTGGGGTTTGATTTCATTTAAGTGTAAGAAACTTCTGGAGACTGGGTAAATTTGGAATATTGTGACCCAGCTGAAGTAATTTCTTATAGTTAGGAACACAGTACAGTTGTTTCCCCGTTGAGAAATAGAAACTGTTGCAACAAGAAAAAGAATGCTTGCACAAAATGCTGACTGCTACAGGTAATGGTTGTATTGATGGAGGGTTTTTTTCACACAGGTTTTGAGATACTGTTGCAAGAATAAAATTATTAGAATACACCACTTTTATAAGAGACAGCTTTTATAGATTAATTATTTCTGTGTCCTCTTCGTGCTCTAGCAGTAGTTACTAAATAAAAATTGAAAAACAAGGTAATTATTTTTTGGCAGGGATCAGTATATTTAGATGTCACCTCACACTTACTTTGACCCAGTTACCTGGGGTAGCTGTTTATTGCCTCTGACTTTCTGCTGCATGCAGGTAACAGAGCTCTCGAGGAGGTGTCTTTGACCCTAAGCTGTCAGAATTTTTAGATGAGCGTCTTTTCATAAACAACTGCTGATCTCCATTTACTTTGTTAAACTGAGTTTCAAAGTGGGCAGCTCAAGTGCAGGTTCACTTCTCACTCAGCTCTCCCTGCAGAACACTAGTTACACCTGGCAGAATAACATTGTCCCTGCTTCATCTGCTACCTGGCCTGGCACTTGAGATCATATAAAGACCGAGGGCCAAACTTTTCCTCCTCACACCTCTATTTCAGTTCTGAAGTGTACAAGCCAATCTTCATAGCACTATGAATACTTTATATTTCCTTGGTAAAAAGATGTTAGACTGTAAATTATGTTTATACTC
>JANHFX010025468.1:0-12964 GCA_027560015.1 Chloroceryle amazona
CCACGAGCCCCTTTGTGATAATATCCCCACAGCTGCCCTGAGAAAGGGAGACTAATGCATAGTTTTAGGATGAGCAAGAAGAAAAGATAACACCATTGTTATTTTTCAGGGTCGTTATACCATTGCTGGATTAGGGGGAGGAATCAGGCATGGACAGTTTTGATAAAAATGAGGAGGGGGGTTAAAGGTCTGCCAGGCACCTACAGAGCATGCGCAAGGGACCAGGGTCAAAAGTTTAGCCGTGAAGAAGACGTCTTTTACTTCATTCTCAAGACCCCTGACAACCACCACCAAAAAATACCACGGCTGCTCAAAGGGGAGGAGACCTCATCTGCATGTGAAGCAGGCATAGATAATGCATATGTATAGGCTCATTGCAAAACCTACTGAATATTAAATTTTAACTCTATAAAAAGCTGCACAAGACTGCCTGAGGCACGCATGTTTGTGGTGGGGCTGACCCCCCATGCATCCAGCATGGAATAAACATACCTACTTTACAACTATCCTAGTTGTGGAGTCAGATTTCTGCAAGTCAGACCCCAGGGTCTGTCCCAGTGACTCCCAGTTCTGCCCAGTTCTTAGGGACCCAGCTCAAGTCAACCACAGTGTGGCTGTGGGTCAGGAATCCTACACTGGCCTGCTCCTGAGAGGCAGTCCTGTGGGAGTGGGCCCTGCAGCATGGCGAGGTCAGCTGTAGGAACGTAGCAAGATGAACGAGGGGAGTCCCTGGGAGGGAAGGTGGTGGGGCCCAGAGGGGTGAGCTGTGGGGCCTGAGCAGGAAGTGTGGTGGGGCCCTGTTAGGATAAG
Organism: Chloroceryle amazona; assembly: GCA_027560015.1. NCBI lineage: Eukaryota > Metazoa > Chordata > Aves > Coraciiformes > Cerylidae > Chloroceryle > Chloroceryle amazona. The sequence goes on from JANHFX010025468.1 coordinate 811, forward strand.
CTGTGGAACCTTGTTGGAGCGAGCTATAGGGTCCTGACCTGGTGAGACATGGTCCCTATTGAAATGACCTGTGGATCACAATGTGGGGTGGGCCCCTTGGTGGTGGGCGGTGCTGTGGGGCAGGAAGCGTCGTGAACAAGGAAGCCAGCAGCCCTACGCAGTGAGCTGTGCCCCAGGGCTGATCGCATGCGCTCCACGTCTCACCCCGCCATGGCAGTGCACGGCACCTTCCTCGTGCTCAGCCTTCTCCTCCTCTGTGGACTGTGTCCCTACCTTGCTGCTGCCCACAGCCACCCAGGTAAGGGGGCACATGGGCCATGGGGGGCAGGGCAGGATGCCCTAGTGCTTCATGGCTGGTGGGGCTGGAGGATGTCACTCTCTGATGATGGGTAGCAAGGAGGACGGCACATGGGGCTGTGTGGGCCAGTGAGCCACTGGGGGCATGTGCCAGAGTCCTTATGATCCCTCAGTGCTCCCTCGGACTCCCAACACCTACATGTCCCCTTGCATGGGGCTTCTGGGAGAGCTGGCTTGTGCCAGGGAACCCGGTTGGGTGCCCTTGCTACTGCCCTGGCACTGAAGCATCATTGTCAGCACTGGCCCCATGGCTACTGGCCCTGTGGCTCTACTGGCTCCATGATTTTATTTGCCCCACAGAGCTGCCAGGAAGGACTCTGGCCATGGGGGTCTCCTATAGTGGGCTGTGGCAAGGGGCAGCAGCAGGATGCGATGTGCAGATCCTATCAGCCCCATGAATCATCCAGGCAGGGCAGAAGCCAGCAGATCTGCATCAGCTACCATTTCCATCTCAGTCATGTCAGCAGTTCCACATGCAGGCAGAGGACAGGAGATGGGGGGCAGTGGTTCCTTTTTTCACTCAGCACCCTTTCCCCAGCTGTTGTTTTCCAAGAGAAAATCCACTTCTTGTCTGCCTGTCAGTAAAACACCATCTTTCCATTAAAACAGCCCCGCTGTATCCCTGGACTTCCTGGGCTGCCAGGAAGGTGCCCTCCATCTCCATATGTGGAAGCAGCTGGAGAGCAGTGCTTGTTTGCTGCATCACATTACATTACATCCCAAGAAAGCCCAGCTCTGCTTTCTCCTGTCCCTGTAGTGCTGGCTCTCTGTGAAGTGACCAGGTGTCCCATTGCCTGATTTTTAGATGGAAAAATCCCATTTTCTGGGAGCTTCCAGAACAGTTCTCAGCTGGTCTGGCACTTGCAAAGGCTCTGTGAGGTGCCACAGTCCATTGAAGGATCTTGTCCTGCAGCAAGGCATGGCCATGGCTGCCAGAGTGGACTGCAGTGTGATAATTGATATGAGGACTGTACCACTCCAATGACCCTGCAACCCCCAGCCAGTCCAGGATGTGGCCTCTCGCTGTGTGGGCAAGACCAGGACTGGCACAGCATGACAGAGGATGGGGCAGAGGAGCCAGCATGGGTGTCTGGAGTGGCTGCTTGGCCTCCTGGAGCTCAGCGGTGTTCCCTGCAGAGGTCATACTGACAGGATTTGGACCCTGGCCCCATGGTGGGGGGGCTGCAGTGGGAAGCACAGCCTAGCACAGATCCCATCACCCAGACGAAAGGACACATGGACACCTGAAAGCACCCAAAGGGGTAACATCCAAATTAATTTAGCCAGCATGGAGACATCAGGCACAAATCCTGGAAAATCCTCAATTTTCTCATGTGACAAGCAAAATGAGTTGTTATGGAAGGGTTTCTGTCCTGTCCTACGGTGCTGGGGACTACAGGCCACAGGGTGACTAAGAGGAGTGGATGGAGGAATCCGGATGAAGCACCATGTTCAGAACATGAGGAGCTGAGAGCATGGCTCTGGGAGGGACAGCTGCTTGGGTGGTGGTCCTTTGGAGGATGATGTGGAGCTGCCAGCAGCCTGGTCATCACCAACACAGCATGTGTGAACAGGGTGTAGGGGGACTAGCATTGCAGGCAGGCTGCAGCACAACTTCTCTGGGAAGAACTGGGCCCATTTGACTCACAGGAGAAGGCTGATGGGGATGTGCAGGGACCTCTGGCATGTGCAGTGTCTCCCTGCTGTATCCCTGGGCCCTGGCACATCTGCTCACCACCACAGTGTCCAATGGTGTCTGTCCCTTGCAGGGGTGGAGTGTGTCGTCTTCAATGAGGAGTACATGACCTGCATGTGGGGAAGCAGAGAGAAGCTCACAACCAACTACTCCCTCTATTACTGGTAGGTGCTTCTGGCCCACAGCCAGCCCCACAGCAGGGTGTCCAGTGGTTGTCTCCACACAGGAGGCACCCACCATCATCACTGGTCCCAGCACCAGCCTGCTGCTCTTCCCCAAGCCCAGGGAAGGGGACACTGTCTCTGTGGCAAATAGGATGAGATGTGCTTGAGAGAGGGGTTCCAGGGAGGGCTGGAGCATGCAGTCTCAGGGAAACACAGTAATGTGCTGTGGCACAGGTATGAGGACAGGTCCCCTGTGGTGGAGTGCAAGCACTACCTGCAGAACCAGAGCATCATCATCGGCTGCTACTTCAACCAGAGTGAGATCATCCAGTTCCAGCCTTTCCATGTCCTCATCAACACCAGCCTCAGTGGCAGGACCCTGGAGATCTCCCGCAAGCGCATGGAGCTGCAAGACCTGGGTATGGAGCAATGGGGGCCACCCACTCTTCTCTGTGGGACTGTTGTGAGGCAGAAGGGCTGTGGGTCCCCTGGGCTGCCTCATCATGTCCCAGTTGGTAGCACAGACACCAGGGCATGGGGTTGGCTATTACTGGGCATCACCTGTGCCTTGCAGTGAAACCAAAAGCACCCATCAACCTGACCATCCGTAACATGAGCAGCAACCAGCTGCAGCTGACCTGGACCTCCTTGTACCCCAGAGCCCAGTGCCTGGAGCACGCCATCAAGTACAAGAGCAACAAGGACACCAGCTGGACGGTGAGAGCGACTCACACACAGGACTCCCACAATTGTGCCTAGGGCTGAGCTGTGCATTAACCTCCATAGTAGCGCCAGCCCTCATTTGCATGGCCCATGTCTCTCTGCAGGAGCACCGGGTGAAAGGAGACATCTTCTCCTTCCCCAGTGTTGACTATGAGAAGTACTACACCTTTTACGTGCGCAGCAAGATCAACAGCTACTGTGGCAACACCCAGCTCTGGAGTGAGTGGAGCATCCCTGTAGTCTGGGGCAGCAACTCCACCTGCAAAAGTAGGTCCTGTGGGCTGTGGCACGATGGAATAGATGGGGGCATGGTAGGACTCATCAGGTGAGGGGTGACTGAGCAGGTAGAAAAAGTCATAAGGCAGCAGCTGTGGGGCAAGACCCATCTGGGCACCTGGAGTGCAGGCAGCAGCAGTGGCCCCTTAATCCTTTGTGCTTCTGAAAGCCAAACACCTCCTGGCAGTGGGACCTGATTACTTTTACCAGGAGTTTCTTAGCCCTGGAGGGCTGCTCTGGCATAGCCAGTCTAAGACAGTCACCATCGAGTTGTGGTGACAGTGTGGTAGTGTTTAGGGATGGGCCCCTTCTCCATCCTTTGCTCCCAGCTGAGCACTGCAACAGACAATGCCAAGATTCCACGGCCATCCATGAAGAGCTACAGGTGTGCCCACACCACTGCCATGGTGGTGCGCTGGACAGAGGTCTGTGTCATTCTGGTTCTTTCCAGATGTATCAGAGGAGCAGCTGCACTGGTTCTGGATCCACACAGTTTTGATCCCCATTGCCTCTTTCCTGCTCTTGCTGGTCCTTGTCATCCTGCTGGTGCGCATGGAAAGGTGAGCATGGGTTCCTGGTGGTGGGCAGCAGTGCTGAGGCTCTTCCACTCTGACACATCTCTCCTGCGCAGGGTGTGGGTCATCCTTATGCCCCGAATCCCCAACCCCAGCAAGAAATTTGATGAACTCTTCATCACTCACAATGGCAACTTCCAGGTAAGGCAGCTGTGGGAAGCCCTGACCAGGGCTCACCCCTTACCCCATGGGGTTGGGGTTGTGCTGTGTGGTGGCTCCTCTCACCTCACTCTGCTCCCTGAAGGAATGGGCTGGAGTCCCCAAAGATGTCGTGGAGAGCTTCAAGCCCAACTACAGCGAGAACATCTGCTACGTGAGTGAGCTGTCCCCCAAAGACGTCCACAAGCACCTCTAGGAGAGCAGCAACCACCCGCCATCGGTGATTCCTGGAGCCCCAGCTGTTCCCCATGAGCACAGCCCCTACAAGAATAGCCGTGTGAGAGTGTGACGCACTCTTGCAACCCCACGCCCTGCAACCTCTGCGTTCCTGTTGCCTGAAACCTTGCCACCCTGTGGGCTTGCTCCTTGCTCTTACCTTGCCTCCACCAAATACTGGGATCCCAAGACTTGTGCTCTGACACAGCCACACTCAACCCCCCACAACACAGCAGCTGCGGGGTGCTGGGTGTGCTGCAGGGTGCTAGGTGAGTGCAGTGTGCTGGGTGCACTAGGTGGTGCAATGAGTGAACTGCTCAGTGCACGGTGCAGTATGTAGCGTGCTAGATTCACTATTAGTTGTATGTATGTGATGCATCAGATGTGCTGGGTGCTGCTTTGTGTGGATTGCAGTATACTGTGCACACTGCACCTGCTTTTCCTCGGGGTGTCTAGGAGGGCAGGGTGACATCCCACCGTGAGCCCTACTGTGTGCAGGGGCCTGACCCTAGCTGATGCTAAGCCCAGTTGCAGTTGAGCAGACAAGAGCCACTGGCCAATGAACAGGGCAACACTGGAGCTGAGAAGCTCCATGTGCCAGAGGGACCAAGTGTGTGAAAATAATGGAAGATTGGCAACGAGGTTTGTAAACACTCAAGTGACTTTGCAGCTGGGGTGTAGAAAAACACATATATCATACAAATTATTTTTTAGCCTTGTTTGTTAAGTAGAACATGTGTTCAGCTAACAGAGGCCTGTGATAGAGGCACCCTATTGAACATGCTTGAGATTCCTGCCTTGTTACGGGCAAGATTGATGCACAGAGGTAACTAGGCCTGCAAGAATTTGATAAATGAGCAAAACAGCAGGTTCGGTGATCTCTAGCATGGACCATGCTCTGTGGTGCCTGTGTCCCCGCTTGTATGCCGTTGCCCGGGTGTTGCTTGAGGGATTCCCTCGTCGGTGAGGTAATGAAAATAAATTTACTGTTTGCATTCCACGAGTGGTTTTGTGGTTATTCCTGCCTGTGCCGGCTCACACACCATGCCGCCGTGTCGGCCCCGGGGCACCAGGCAAGCTCGGCTGTTCCTCAAGGGGTCTCGGTGCTCCTTTGCCGCACCGCGTTTCCTGCTGCACTAAAACTCCGCAACACCAGAGACTCGACAGAGCACCGAGAAGTGCCGCCGGCCCCCCCGCCCACCTCTGACCTCACAAACGCCGCAGGGCGGAGTCTAGCCCTACAGTTCCGGGCTCACCGCAGCAATGGGATTATCTAAAGCAAGCATAGGGATGAGTCTGCCCGCGGCCATTCCGCTAGTGTTGCTCCCTTGGCACGGGGTACGCGCTGTGGCCTCGTTGGGCGCTGCACTCGACTTCTGGGCTCTGCGGCCGCTGCCAGAGGCTGCCTCCTGCCCTCAGCCACCACCACTTTCCCTGCAGATGACCAGAGCTTTCTGGTCAACACCCGTCGTGCTGTCCTGCAGTTTCTGTCCTATGTGAGGCGGCTGATGGGGGTCTCTGACACCAGTAAGCCCCTGCCTTGGCCGCAGCACCAGTACTTCTCCAGTGGAATGCCATACAACAGGCTCCCTGTGGTATGGGTGCAGCAGTGAAGTGGGGGGTCCATGCTGGCAGCTCACACCCCATCCTCCCAGCTTTTCTAGATGTTATTGATCCTTGTGACAGTATGGGCAACCCCAAGCTGCTGTTCCAGGTGATCAGCCTGAATGAGAGGGCCAATGAATTCCCCCAGGCACACAGCAGCTAGTGTGTTTGCAGGGTGACATTAAGAGCACTTGGTAGGTGTCCGAGCAAGTGGAGTCCCCTGGTCACTGGGGGTCCCAGAAGTGCACAAGGGAAATGAGGCACAGCAGGATCACATGACCATGGGACAACAGGGATGTGCTGTCTGACAGCACATACGCCGATACTTCATGTCCCTTCTGGAGCACTTCAGCCCAGTGCTGACAAATGGGCAAGGGGACATACATGGTGACATGGCAAGGGGGCATGGATAGTGAGCAGCTGGGAAGATGGGCACAGGTGTCAGGACCCAGAACTCGGACTGGAGGTGACTCTCCAGCTCAGGTAGCAGAGACCCTGGGGCTGAAGGGTGAGTGCCTGCACAGGAGGCAGACCACCCTGAAGATGCTGGAGGACAGGACATCTGCCACAGAGACACTGTTCTCCACAGCACAAGGTCAAGGAGCAGTAAGGGGCTGCTGATGGCCCCCAGGATGGCCAGCATGACCTTGCCCACCTTTGACAAGGCCACCTCTGCCCTCAGGACAGAGGGACACTGTCAGCCACAGGGCAGGCCTGCGCATGAGACCTTACCATGCTTGTGGCCTCCAGCATCATGTGGGAATGTGGCTTAAGGCAGGACATGCCCTGTCCCCATGCCCACTGTCCTCATGCCATGTCTCCCTTATGCCCCAGGTAGGCCTTGTCCCCATGGCGTGTCACTCACTTGCTCCACCTGCCCATCCCTATGCCTGCTGTCCCCATGCCCACTGTCTCCACACCTCATCACCCTTGTGCCCTGCTGTCTGGTCCTCATGCCTGCTGACCTGACATGTCATCATCATTATGGCACTCCTCCCTGTCTCCATGCTTGCTGTCCACATGCCTCATCAACCTCATGCCTCCAACCAGCCAGCACAGCCTCCAGTGCCAAGCATGTCCATGCAAGTGAAGGCGTCAGGGAGAGACCCAGGTAGGGATTGAGGGGACCTGATGCAAGGCAGTTTCACCCTCCAGAGTGTGGCTGCGGACAGACCAATAGGATAGGCAGTGCTGGGGCTAAATAAATGTGGGGGCTGTCCCCACCATGCACTGCCCGAGGCTGTGGCTGTCACAGGGGATGGGCAGAACCCAGCCAAGGCAAGCATGTAGAAGTAGGTGAAGAGGACTAAGACAGGGGTAACATTAGCATCACTGACAGAGCCACCAGTATTGATGGATCTGTGGTCTTGCCTCATGGAGGCATGGAACTCCGAGAGTCATTGGATTCACACCATGGAATATTGTCTGGCCGTGTGGGGCTCTTGGAGGCCCAGCTTGCTCCCAGTCATAGGGCCGGCTGGGCTTTTCCATCCTCCTGCCTGCTTTACATGCAAACTGCTGCCCAGCGATAGGTTGGCTGGGAAGTGCCGGGGCATCGCTCCCCGACATCACCTGCACAGGCAGGGAGGAGGGGGCGTTGGAGATGGGTAGGGGGTTGAGGTGCCGATTGTGTTTCAGGGGGCTTAAACACACGAAAACCTCCCCCGGGGAGGGAGGTGGCAGAAGGGCGTCTATGCTCCCACTGCCCAGGGCTGCGAGTCGGTGCAGGGGCGGAGATGGAGGGTTAAGGGTTGAGAGGGTGAGGAAGGTGACACTAGGGGCGATATAAGAGACTGGGGAAGCAAGACTTGGAGACGTGGCTGGTGCTGCTGGCAGGAGACATCTTGGGCCAGTGCCATGGGGAACAGTCAGGAGAGCTCAGCGGTGGGGATGAGAAATGAGGGGTTGTACTGCACATTCCTTTATTCTCCCTTTCCAGCCCATGTCTGCCTGGTCCTTCACTCCATCATCACCCAGAGACGCAGAGAGAGGAGTGTTGGCAGCCTGGAGGCTGAGCATAGAGCTTGTCATACACTTCTCGCTGGGAATCGCCTTCCCTGGGGGAGAGGAGGAAGGGCCCTAGCTCATCATTTTAATCTGGGGTTTGGGTTTTCTTTGGGTAAAAGTGAAAATGAGGCTCCAGATGACACCTGAGTGATGGTGTTCTCATCAGAATTATAGGATGCTAGAAAACAGACAGAGCTGCTGCATGCACTACCTGTGTGTGTGTGACTGCTTTGTGCTGCTGTGTGGCTCAATGCCACACTGACACCCCCTGGGGTGCTCCACTTCATGCCCTGCAGCTTTGCTGTCCCTGATGGTGCTGCCCTGACCCTCTGGGTTGCCTTGTGGTGGCATGCTGAGCTGCTGCAGAAATTAAAGCCTTGTGCAGCACTCTGATTGGCAAGATAGCTGCTGGCAAGGCAAGCTGCATGGGGCGTCAGGGTTACTGGTCAGGGATCCTAGGGCAATGCCTGTGTCCTGACTGGCAGTAACAACCCAGGCTCATGGACCAATCATAAAATTGTAGAATCATTTTGATTGGAAGAGATCATCAAGTCCAACCATTAACCTCACACTGCTATGTTACCACTAAACCACGTCCCTCAGCACCACATGTACACAACTTCTAAATACCTCCAGGGATGATGACTCCAACACTTCCCTGGCAGCACATTTCAGTGCTTTACAATTCTTTCTGTGAAGAAATTTTTCCTAATATCCCACCTAAACATTCCCTGGCACAACTTGAAGCCATTTCTTCTTGTCCTGTACTGCTTGTTACTTGGGAGAATAGACCAATCCCCACCTTGCTACAACTTCCCTTCAGGTAGTTGTAGAGAGCCGTAAGGTCTCCCCTGAGCTCATTTTTTTCCCAGGCTAGACAACCCCAGTTCCCTCAGCTGTTCTTTGTAAGATTTGTTCTTTAGACCCTCCACCAGCTTTGTTGCCCTTCTTTGGACATGCTCCAGCACCTCAGTGTCTTTTTTATACTGTGGCACTGTGCAGCCTCACCAGTGCTGAGTACAGCTTCCCTACTCCTGCTGGCCACACTATTTCTGATACAAGCCAGGATGCTGTTGGCTGCCTTGGCCACCTGGGCACACTGCTGCTTCATATTCAGTAGATCAGTACCCTGAGGTCCTTTTCTGATAGACAACTTTCCAGATGCTCTTCTCCAAGCCTGTAGCGTTGCATGGGGTTGTTGTGACCCATTTGCGGGACCTGACACTTGACCTTATTGAACCTCGTACCACTGGCCTTGGTCCATCAATCCAGCCTGTCCAGATCCCTTTGTAGAACCTCCCTACCCTCAAGCAGACTGAAACACCTGCCTAACTTGGTGTTGTCTGAAAACTTACTGAGAATGCCCTCGATCCCTTCATCCAGATCATTGAAAAAAGTTATTAAAGAGAACAGGCCCCAGTGCTGAGCCCTGATGAATACTTGTGACCATCTACCAGATGGATTTAACTCCATTCACCACAACTCTTTGGGCCTGGCCGTCCAGACAATTTTTTATCCAGCAAAGTCATGGTGGACTAGGGGCTGTTTTGCAGACATACTTCTGGTTTGCTTCCATGCCACTGTGGTGGCCATGCCCTGGTCACCAGCCTTCAGGTGATGGTACCAAAGAGATGGGTGGAAGGTGACAGCAATGTCAGCAGGGCCAAATGCTCTGAGGGTACATTTTGTTTTGAGCCCAAAGTGGGTTAGGTGTACCCGCTTCATCTGAGTTCTGTGCCTGAGCAGAATCCATGACTTTCTGTGTGACAAGGCTTAGTGCCTGCTATGCCCATGCCTTGGTGCAAGCAGGCTGTAGGTGCAGACCCGACTGTTGGGTAGGAGGTGTGTTGATGAGGCCATTGGGGTGCAGCAGTTGCCCAGGTGCATTTTGCATATCCCCCACCCTCTGGTCCCACCACCCTCTTGGGAGGGACTGAGGTTGTTTGGCTTGGGGCTGGGACACTGGCACAGGGCTGGCACAGATGCTGCTGCGTATGTATGGACCTGCCTCGCTGTGTGGCCTGGTTGTGTTTTCACCAGTGGGTGCACCTGGAACCAGCTCTGCCACATACCCATGTGCTGCAGGACTTGCTCCCATGCTGTTTCCTTAGTCAGTGCATGGGGAGACCTCTGAGTTCCTCCATGTGCTCCTGACCATCTGTTGGGTGCCAGGACATTGCTTGCCCCTTGTCTTGCCAGAACAGGAGCTTGGGATAAGCTCAGTGCAGCTCTACCCCTGTCCCAGAGCTGTGTGGGAGGGTTCAGTGTTGTCAGGGCAGGGACCTGGCAGTAAGGCTGATGGGCTACTCCATTCTGGGAGGATTTCATGTGTCATGTTTCTCCGTTCCAGCCTTGCATTCACCTCTAAGGCTGTGAGGAAACATCACGCCTAGTTTGCCCTTTGCTTCTATTCACCAGGCAATGTTCTCTCCCAGGCAGAGACCAAGCTGTTTCTTGCAGCCTGTCCTCCCACTAGCAGTGACCCTACCGAGCAGTGGTCTGCTCAGGTCCCCTACCTGAGTCCTCTGCAGTGGCTCCTCACCTGATGGTGTCCCTCTGAGACCACCAAGCTGGGAGAGGGAATCCCAGCCCCTCACAGAGCCTGGACTTGGCTGGGGCGGGCTGCTGCAGCAGGGACTGCTCTGGGGAGAGCTAAGCAGAGTGTGTTCCATGCAGGTGGCAAAGATGTCTGGCAGTGACCCCGAGTGTCCCCAGTTCCTCTTCGTGAAGGTGCTGGCAAACCGGGGATGGCTGGAGGCAGTGACCCAGCAGATGGGTTACCATCCACAGTACCTTGACAGCTTCCTCAAGACGCAGCACTACCTGATGCACATGGATGGTCCGCTGCCCTTTGACTGCCGTCACTACATCGCTATCATGGTGAGCCCTGCTAGGAGCTGTCAGAGGGGACAGGGGTCTCTGCGAAGCCCCACAAAGCTCCCTGCTCTCCCTCCATGAAGCAGCCTGTACCATGGGCTTCTCTGCAGAGGCCAAAATCATGGTATCCTGGAGGTTGGGTGAGAGGTGAGTGTGGGGTCCTAGGACACCTGTCCTGCCAGTGCAGTGTGGTAATGCTGACTTGCTGCTCTTGCAGGCAGCTGCCCGGCACCAGTGCCGGTACCTGGTGAACTTGCATGTGCTGCAGTTCCTACGGGCAGGGGGCGATCCCCAGTGGCTGCGTGGCCTTGACTTCATCTCCCCCAAACTCCGCAATCTCAATGAGATCAACAAGATCCTGGCACACCGTCCATGGCTCATCACCAAGGAGCACATTGAGGTATGGGGGGGGGGGGGCTGTCAGATAGAGACCAGGGTGGTGGTGCGGACAGCAGCATCCCCCAGGCGTGCTGGCACCCTGTCCACATTGCATTGCTGGTCTGTCTGTGTGCTGCAGAAGCTGCTGAAAATCAGCGAGTGGAGCTGGTCGCTGGCGGAGCTGGTGCACGCAGTTGTCCTCCTGGCTCACTGCCACGCGCTTGCCAGCTTTGTCTTCGGCTGTGGCTGTGAGCAGGATGAGGGGCTGGGGGGCCGAGGCTTACTGAAGCCCTTGTCACCTGGGAACCAGTGCTTCTGTGAAGCCACCGCAGGCAATGGCTGCAGCCAGGAACTGCTGCACATCAACCGCAAGCGGGTGAGCCCCCAGGGGTGGTTCTGCAGGGGGATGGGGGCACAGCTGAGATCAATGCCCTTACCGCTGAGCATGTGTCTGTGCAGTCCCTGGACTCCTGCATGGAGCTGGATTCCCTCCGGGAATGCATGCAGCGGATCCAGATGGAGACCGAGGGCAGGGAGGAGATGAGGCTGCTGCAGCAAGATCGAGAGGAAGGTGAGGGGCAGGGAGCAGAGGTGGGTGTGCAGGAAGGGAGTTCATATGGCATGCCTAGGTGTTGCTCCCCCGTGTCTATAGTTACATTTTTTGTGATGTATGGTTCAGAGAGGGGCTCCTGGGATGCTGGTGGGGTGGGGAAGAAGGCAGTGGTGCTTCCCAAAGAGGCACAGCAAGGCCTGGCTTTCAATACCTCATGCCACTGGTAACAGGGCAGCTGAGTATCACTCTGACCCATCTGCAGGGCTCTCCCCTCTCACTGATTCTGATGGGGAAGTCACCAGTGCCACCAATCTTGCGTGCTATATGCAGGACCCTGACTTTGGATACCAAGACTTTGCCCGGCACGATGAAGATCAGACACAGGTATTCAGAGTCCAGGTGAGGTTCCTGCTGTCTTGGTAGGAAGCAGCTCAGGCTCCACTCCTCTCTCTCCTCTCTCCTCTCTCCTCTCTCCTCTCTCCTCTCTCCTCTCTCCCCTCCCCCCTGTCTCCCTCCCCCCCCCCCCCCCCCCCTTACCCCTCTCCGCGCCTCCTCACACCCCCCCCTC